>OMNN01088140.1:0-13802 GCA_900302755.1 Chromis chromis
ATCATCACTGTGCTGATAACATCTGTGTGTGTGTGTGTGTGTGTGTGTGTGTGTTGCTTGGTTGCACAGCTGAGGTGAGGTAGCTAGCTAGCTTTGTGCATTGTGTGTGCCAGCATGTGTGTGATATCTAATAGCTGTGGTTACTGTAGCATGACTTATTAAATTTAGCATCAAGAGACCCCCTGGAAAGCTGACTGACAGTTACCAGAACACATACAAACACACACACACACACACACACACACTTAAAGCCACCAAGCTCACCTTAACTGTGAAATTAACCAACCAACACAGACACGGTTGAGCAATGATCCCAAATATTAAGGCATTGATTATATAATGGCTAAAAATGCAGCATGTGGTATTCAGGAGGGTCTTTTGAGGTCCCCTTTTCTCAGTGTAACAAAGGTTGAAGAATGCCTGTAAAAAAAACAACAAAAGGCTAGAAATGAAATAAATAGCTCATTACCACATAGACTGGCACCACACAGCTGGTTTGTTTTCTCATTAACACTAGTTCTATTTGTGAATGCTTACTGTAACACAAATCGACACCTAAATTAACAGGTAGGAAAAAAATACACTACACTCTAAGATATAAGGTCATATAATAACGGCAAATGAAGTGGCAGCTCATTGAAATTCTGACATTTTCTGTTAATTAACAGTGTGTCCACTGTAAAAAAACAAAAAAACAAAAAGAACAAAAAACAGGAGATTTTCTGTATTTTAATGATGTATCAATCATAAAAAAAAAAAACCATAACATTTTCTGCTCTTTAATTGTGTACAAGAAAAACATTTTGCTGTTATTTAATGGTAAATCTATACTAAAAATGGACATTTTCTATTATGAAATAGTGTATTTCTAGCGAAAATAGGAAATTTACAGTTATTTAATGGTAAAAAAAAAAATACAGTATAACAACTGCAAATGTGTTGGCATTTCATTAGCTGGACTTGTTGTGTAGCTTTGAACTGGAAAATTTCTGCTAATTTACGGTTCATCTTCTGTTAAAAAAACAAGACAGTTTTTGTCATTATTATACTCAAAGCAATAAAAGTGGAACTTTTTTTTTTAACTTAATGATGTACCTACAGTGATAATAATACTTGTTCAACATTTGGGCAAAGATAAAAAAAATAATCTTCTCTGATAAAAACTGATTTTCATTACCTTATATATCTTATATCTCTCTTTTAACACTACGAACATTAAGAAGACATGAGAGCAATTAGATCAACTGTTAATAATGCAATTCTTAAATGTAAATAAATGGAAAACCTCTTATTATAATAACTAATTATGCACTTGGGACAATTTTAAAACATACCGTCATACAACTGTTGACACACAGATATTTCTTAGAGTGTAAAGTTCAACAAGGACAAGTTAAAGGGTTAAAAGACCTGCACTGATCAATGGAAGTATTAAGATCGGCATTTAAAACTATTATTCCTGAAGTAATATCAATATGTGTAGCGTGGTCTCGGTGTTCATGCTAAGGTATGCTTCACGCACCAACCTGTTTCAGTTTTTCAACACATTTCAATTTTGTTCCTTTTAATCTCCTTTTCTTTCATCTCTCTTCTCATTCTCGTCTTCCCCTCCGTCACCAGTCTTTCTACTATTACTACAGTATAATCTAACATCAAGCACAGCCCAACAAGTGTTCCCTCTGCACAAGACTTCCATATTTCCTTCACAGCACATGACGGCATTGCATTGTTTGTGCATCGTTGTGCAGCTGGGAAAGCGCAATCGCAAGGGAATCTATTTGTAAAGAAGTTCTTTTCATCATAGGACAAAACTTCAATAATTACAACTATCTATTATGACAGAGACAGACATCACAAGGCGAAACTCTACGTCTATTTTAATGAGATTTACTTGCTTTTGTTGCAGAGTTAACTAACTGCATTTGATCAAATTCCCCAGGCACTTAAGTATAGGCCTGTCTGTTGCTGTAGATTTATACTGTGCTTTTACTCATTTCACTGAAATCAAGACAAAAATGTTGTATGCATGAAGCTCCATTTACAAAATTGTTGCTCAGTCCAGTTCAGAACTGAAAAAACATCTTAAGTTAGAGGTGAAATGTTTTCAAGAACCTAAAAGAGAGGTCAAGTTGAGTCTTGAGTCTGAGTCTGAGTCTGAGTCTCTGAAGTTGCTTTTGCTGAAATTCCTAGAATTAGCATGACCTGTATAGGGACTTGATCACATTTAGATATAATCACTTATATTCATTTCAATGCAGACATTACTCGTATAGAAATTTACTTGACATGAGGTTAATCACATCAAGCCAAAACAGCAACATCAAAAGAAGTGATGGTCCGATGATGACTGCTGTCAGTAAGCCTTTAATTATCTGTTAGCAGGAATCCTCATTCATTAAAGTAGACTACACTCCCAAACAGTCTAATCAGCAACTCTATATTAGTTAGGACACGGTCAATAGTGTGGCTATAAATGCTTGCATTAACATTTTCATTGTGAAGACTTTACAAAGCTGCATAAACCAAATGCATCAAATGTTCAGCCATGGATGTTAGAAGGAAAAAAAATAAAACTAAATCCAATGATTCAGATGTCCTCCAACAAAACTAGTAGTGCTGTGTTACTGTACTTTCCGCTGCTGTGCTGCTGTCCCGCCTCCTAAGAAACAGTACTTAAGATATTAAAAGCAGTGAACACAATTTTAGACGGAAAAAAACGAATCCAATGACTCAGATGTTCTCAAACAAAACCACTAGTGTTGTGTGACTGTACTTTGCACAGCTACACTGCTGTTCTCCTTCCTCACAGCAGCTAGGATATTAAAAGCAGTGAAAACAAAAATCTGCTGATAGAAAGCCGACTACAGATAATACAGCGCTGATAGTCATTTTAACAATTAATCAGATGATTAAATATTGAGAAAAAAAAACATGGAATGCCTTTAAATGATGAAATCTGCTGATGAGAAGCAGCTCAAAGAGGTTCGAGACGATTCTCTTTATGTACCTGATCACATTTTATAGAACGATGAAACGTTTGGTGAAAATCCTCTTTGATTGGCTGACAGTGTTGAGGGACAGGTTTTGTCTAAATGCTGTGTCGGAGTGCTGCCTGACTCACAGACTCAAGAAGTGCCATGTCAGCATGACCCTGATCATTTTCTGGTTATGCAAATCAGGTGACATTCCTTCTTGCTTGGCAGGAGGAGCTGATTGGATGGGCCGAGGTGGAGACCCTGAAAGGAGGCCATTTGATTGGTTGGCTGATATAAAGCTGAATAATGGACTGACATTGGCCAGGTGGCCATATTATTATCAACACACACCCTCATGCACACAAACACACACACACTACTGCAGCACAAACGTCCACATCTACACACACACTGATATTAACTATGACTAGGATAGCCTATATTTTAGTCAGGTGGCTAGTGGTTGTCTGACAGACCTGAATATCAAATCAATATATCATTTGATGTAATTTCTATGCTGTCCTGGCACCGAGGACTTTGGCAGCTATTCCCCATAATTCCATCATAAAGGTGTTTAATATCATTCAGATATGAGGTCAATATATCATTTGCTGGGCTTCTTTTAGTGTCAAATCCTATCTTGCCAATGTAGGCACTGAAAGACTTTACACTTTAATCTAATTGCGTTATTCCGTTAGCAGACTAATGACTGTTTTCTGGACAATCTCTGATGTTAGACACCTATCCTTTTTTCAGCCAATAAAACATTTGGCAGCTTATTAATATAAATACAACCATCCAGGTATCACATTAATTTGCCATTTGCTGGACTTTTGGGATGTGAAGCACTAGCATCCTGCCTCGCCAGAAACCGAGACGTTTGGCAGCCATTTGCTGTAATTACATTATCCAGACATCAAATTGATACATTGTGTGGACAGCCGTTGAAGGCTTGACACTGGGAGATTTGGCAGCTATTTTGTACCATACCATTATATAATTATATACAATGATTCAGATAATGAGCTAATGTCACTTGCTTTTGACAATGGCGGGTAACCTTGAGGAGTCCCACTTTAGGAAAATACTAAAAAGCTCACTTTTTGTCTGTTGGCCTACTTCTAACGGGGCTGTAATTTGTCATTAACAAAATAATTCAGAATGAAATATATGTGTGAAATATATGTGTGTGCACTTAAAACATAAGGTGTTTTTTTGCATTGATAAGTTAGTTTGCTGCTAGTGGGAGCGAGAAAAATACATTTGAAAACAACAGTGAAGTAGTGTAAAATTAAACATTTAAAGAGAGACAGCTTGTCTGATAAGATATATGAATATGTCAAAGTGCTGTCAACAGGCTTGTGGTTTCTTAGATAATTTGTGACTTACTTAAGTCTCCACTGGGTTGCAAATGCTGCCTGACAGTCCATTTGGAAAGAAAATAGTTTGAAAACCAGAATCACTAGTATATAAGTTACTGACACTTGTACAATTTCATAATTTTTCAATATGTTTCAATCTTCTGTCCATATAAGCAATAAACAAAAGTGGAATACCAATTGTTTCCTATCAGCTTTAGTAGCATGATGTCAGAGTTAGCTGGGCAGAAACTGTGCCAGTTTTCTTAAACAGCTATGATATCCGTGCTACATGCTGAGTTTCAGTTTTAATTGGCCTTCCTGCGTGGTCAGAAACTGTGACTTCTCTGCTCTTACTGTATGGGTCAATGCCTGGCCACTATGTGGAGCAGACACTGAGTGTATCAAGCCTCAGTTGCTTTTGACTCGAGACGATTCCAATTAAGGTTATAAGTTAACTATAAATATGTTGCACTTTTCTTCATGGACATTTAAAACTTAAGTTACACTTAGAGTCACTAAGAGTAATTTCTTATTGACAACAATGCAGCATTTGAGTGTGGAAATTGGGCACTTTTGAATATTTAGATTTTTTTCGAAAACAAATGGAAAAGAACAGCTACAGTTTTGTTGTTTTGTTTTCTCCTCAGTACCAAATGTACCGAATCGTGACTCCAAAACCGAGCTTCATACTGAACTGTGAATTCTGTGTGCCGTTAGAAACATGGATTCAAAAACGCACATATTTTCCTCCAAAATTCTGTTTCATACAATCTGTTCTTTTTAGGTGTCACTGTGTAGGTGTGTGCGTGTGTGTGTGTATAAAAGTGCGTGTGTGTGTGTGATTGTTTTGATTGATGCCCCTGTGTTGAAGCTGACCTTGCAGGAGTTGGAACAGTGTGGACCTGCATTCACACTGTAGATAATGAACACACACACACACGCACACGCGCGCACACACACCTATAAGACAGCATTGATTTCTGCTGTTCAACTAGAAAGCATGGAGCACATTACACTATTACAGGGAGCTCCTCTTCTCTTCTTGTATCCTCTCCTATTCCATCTTTCCTCCTTTTTCTTCTGCTCTCTCAGCACAGATTTGCTTTTCTCATTTTTTTTCTCCTCATTTTTTCCTCTACACTCTTTTTCTTCTCTTTCTTCAACTTCCTCTCCTTCTCCCAGCCCTCACCGTTTTTCTTTCCTCCTTGTATATCGTACGCTCCTCTTCCATCTTTCTCCTTTCCTCTCCTCTCAAATCTCATACACTTGTCTGCTATATTCACATGGGAATACGTAGGATACATGTATATACATTATATAGACACACAAGCATCCACACACACACATATACATCTCAGAATAGGATTGTAACACCACTTTTCTCCAGGGACAGAACTGACATATCCCCTCTCATTTTAAATGTATGAACTGAGCCACAGCTGTGTATACGTACGTGTAGGCACAGCCACATGTTTAGCTGTCTACGGTGTATTGCCGGTGCTAAATCTGTATCTTGAACTGTGTACAGTCTGTAGAGATACACATGTAAAGTAAGAAGGAGAAAGAAAAGCAGATAGTTGAGATAAAACAATGCTTACAGAATATGTTGCTTTGTTTCCACTAGAATCTGTATTGTGTGATCATCCGTGTGATTTTTAAATATTGAATCACAATAGCAAGAACTGCATTACCATCTACTTTCAACATGTTTTGTTTCTCGTTCATAAAAAATCCGCTATTTCATGCATGTAAATATATCAACAAACATTTGATACAATCCAAAAAAAAACAAAACAGAATCATACATGCAAAAACTGCAACAGATTCAAGCCTTCCCATTTTGTTGCTTTATAAAAAGTTCCACAATTTGCAATGATAATATGATATTTAGTCCATGTAAAGAGATTTTTTTTTCTAAAGACACTAATGTCAGAAAAGATTCCCGAAATTATGTGAACCACATTTTACTCCCAGGTATTTTTTTGAATTTTATCAGAGAAAACCGTGAATTCATGGATATTCCGCTCAATAGGGTCGATCCAATAGTCCCACCAACATCTGGTGTCAATGTCAGCAGTACATTCTCACCAATGACAGTAAGTTGCCCTTTGTACTTTAGTTTATTATAGTACTTAACTTAGTGAACAGCTACAAAGTGAGAACAAATAATCTCATCTGTATCTACTGTTTGCGTTTGTGATGGGTTAGTTTGATTAAAACAAACTCAGATCTGCTTTCATAATTAATAAGGTTAATTTGGGCTGGTGTGAAAGCTGTTTATTTTCTAGGGGAAGGGTTTGTCCTTTCTTTACTGATAGAGAGACAGAGTGAAATTGGGGGTAGAGAGAAGAGTGACATGCAGCAAGGGATCTTGAGCCGGACTTGAACTCATGACCGCTGCTGGGGGACTGAGCCCATGTGGTATCGCCTTAACTCAGTGAGCTAAACGGCGGTCTGTGAAAGCTGTTTTTAAGTCATTCAATTTGTCTTAAAACAGATTTATCTCAAAATATTTGCACAGACTGCTACAAAAGTTAAGAATATTTTGTACTATACGACTTAGTATTTTATATATTTTTATATTTCTGTGTATTTCCATGTTCAAGACCTTGTTAAGGTGAAGTTCCTTGAATCAACCCCCACCATTAGGGTCACCTTCTCCTTCCCATTAACTGATCTGGATTCAGTGAATCAAATTTAATTGAGGGAAGGAGAGAAAGACTGAATGGCGGAAAGTGAGAAAGAAAAGAGACGGGCAGATGGAGGGATGATAGATAGAGAAGTGGATATTGTCAGTCCCCTCAGGTCTCTTTGATAAAGATCACAGCAGCCACAGCCAGAACCTCAATCACATGCGCATGCACGCGCAGACACACAAACACACAAAAACACAAACACCGATCACACTCGTGCAATATACGCCATTGATGCACATCCTCACTGACACACACACACACAAACTTGACTTTTGCACTCAGATCATGTTCAAGTTAAAGAGACTAGAGTCAAAATCAATCAATCAAGTGCTGATAAGGGATCAAAGAGCCACAGAAACAAATGGTGGAATGATCCTTCAATGGCTGCCTCTAAATATGGATGCAAATGCTCCTCTAACTGAGATTTACTGTGGTTTGCCACTGTTCGGCTTTCACTGGAACTTTGCCCATCAGCGGTGCAATCATTCGAATTTCACATTTCATAAAGCATTTCCTCTGAGGAGCTCGTTTCAGTGGCAAAGCATCAAGGAGACTGATCAGACACATCAACGTGGGAATTGAGTGGTTTTGGCTTGTGTTCGCTGCTATGACTGGCAAACTGTTATCAACACTGAGATAGCATTGGTGCAAGAGATGAAAAAAAAAAAAGTATGTACATGTATCTCAATCCAAAATGTTTATGTTTGCTGAATTCTAATAGAGAAAGCAATTAAACAGTGTTCTATAATAAAACTTTGCTCTTCCTTGATGCATTTGCATCAAACAGAGGATCAGAGTGATGATTGACCACATGCTTTAGGGAGCCAGAGGGAGCAATGACTTCACAGCCAACTGCTTACAGACTATTCTGTAATACTTGTCCTTTCTTGGTTTTGGTAACTAACTTCTCCTTCCTATTTTTTAGGCAGCTTTTCAACAGAAACAGCTTAGACACCTGCAACTCTTAACAACATTTCATATGAACAGGAGTGTGAGCAAATAATAGAAAAAATTTACAATATTCTGCAATCATTTTTATTTTGTAACAAAGATCTGTTTGACACTTCATCTTTTATGCAATCTATGAATCACAGCACCCTCAATGATTAGAATTGTTGTTGTCCTGCATCTGTCACCAGAATATAACATCAAAATAAGTGATAATGTGACTTAACAAATGTCAATTGTCAACCTCACCATACAGCTGCAATTTACAGATCTAGTCTTTAAATGCATCATCATCATCATGTTCTCCTGTATGTTCACCTGCCATACAATTATGAAACAAAAATAGCGATTTCCACAAGCTCTCTCTAAGAAAATAGAAATTATTGGTCATTTTATCAAGCTGGTAGTTGTGTAAGTTCAGGAAATGAGCAAACAACCAGAAGGTCACTGGATTAGCTGCCGACCTCTGTGAGTGAGTAACACTCTGCTCGATGTTATGTGAAACTGATGGATAAATGCCCAGATGGAGACGGGTCCATCGAGGACACTGACATCTGGCCAGTGAGAGCTCCCAAAATGTTTAACCAGCTGCCAGCAACTTCTGTGTTTTGAAAAAATTAAATAAAAAAACAAAAAAATATTAAACAAACAACCCCCTTCCAAACCATCCAAAACCATCCTTTTATCTTGTTTTACTAAAACAGATGCAACTTTAGAATTTAGATTTCCACTTCTTCAGAAAAAGCAACTGCAGTCAGATCACTTTATTTAGAAATTTAGTTCATTACATGAAATAAAATCACTTTTAGAAATTATAATGCAATCTGTCTGACTTGCTTGATGATTTGTGTTTGTTAGACTGTGTGGAAACCTACTGGTTCTGTCTTTATTTGGCACAAAATGTTCTTTTTGCACGTTTAACCACTTTCAGCGAAATGTGTTTTCCTTTTTATCTCCCTCCTCTATATTTTATTACTCTTTGTTTATGCCTTCTCTGGAGGCACTATGTAAACTCTCCCTGGTAAGTGTAAATGAAGGTAAAAGAAGCGTATTAGTGTTATAACTTAGGAGAAAAACAAGCAGGGGAGATGGGAGGAAAAACAGCAGCAGCAGGAAAGGCTGGGGACGAGGGGAGTCGAGAGAAATCTCTGCTGACTTGTTAGTCACATGGCAGCATGTTCCAGGATGGAGAACATGTTCTTCAGTCTCTGTTCTAAAAAAAAAGTGAGATGTGTATCAGTGTGTGTACCATATGTCCATGTCTATATGAGTCTATGTTTCTCTATACATGCCCTTGCCTCTGGACACATGGGTGTGTCTAAATGTATATTGTATGAAAGTGTACTTACATTTGGCACATTTCAGTCTTGTATTGCATTGTATTGTATTTTGTCTCCCTAGCACAAATAAGTGTGGACTCCTTCATGCTTATTCAATGTGCAACAACATGTATTTGTAATGTGCTATAAATGCAATACTACATGCTTTTATATCAAGATGCTTTCATACGAGTAAATTAGCAGAGGCATAGCAGATCATAGCACAGACAGGCGTGGAATCTCCAGTAGGATGAAAAAAAGTGACAGTTTTCAGAATTGGGTCAAACTTTGATCTTCAGATCTCCACTAATCCCAAGATTGCCATATTTTTCATTCAAAACTTTGAATTTTGCTGAAAAGCCAAAAGGCAGCAGTAATTGTAAACACTGGAACAGAACAGAACAGAACAGAACAGAACAGAACAGAACAGAGATTTGAAACTCAGTATTTTCAACTTTATTCTTGTTATTCTGTTGACCTTTTTGCTTCTTTTTTGTTTGCAACTAACCTCACTTTTCCTAAAATGTGAGGTAAATGAATGTGGAATATGTGATTCTAATCTAATACACTTTCAGTGGAATTCAGCGGATATCTCCTCATGGATTGCTAGCTGTCCGTTTTGTGTGTGCAGAAAAAATATCTGCTTAAACACTATTCTTGAGTGTTACCGGGAGCAAGAAGGATGGTAAATCAAAAGCTAACACAATCTTAACAAAATGCTAACTAGTAAAATGTGCTACCCAGCTAAATATGATCCATCTTTCTCCAGTATTGCAGACCTCATCTTTAACATAATGAACGTAAGCCGACAGCAGTACAATCTCATCAAAAACACAAACATGAGAGAAGATGATCAAACAAGAAAAAGCAAAAGGTAGATCAGTAGACAGAAAGATGAACAGGAATTGAAAACAGGAATAATAATTATTAAACATCGATCCTGCTGAGAATGAACAGTATATGAATCTGCATGTGTGTGTGTGTGTGTGTGTGTGTGTGTGTGTGTGTGTGTGTGTGTGTGTGTGTGTGTGCGTGCATGTGTGTTTAAGTGCTGTAATAATCTGTGATTCCGTCTCATCAGCACAATATCAAACTGCCTCCGACATCATGCTAAATAATACATCACTGTCTTTCGCTCTGTGTTTCTCACGCACATGCACATATACACACTGTATGGTATGTGCCGGTGCCTGAATTAGTAATGACCTGACAGTCTTCAGGGGAAGAGGAAGAAATGTTTGAGGAGTCCGACAATCACATCAAAGTGCATCCCACCGAGCAGACAGGCTGGAGAGCAGAAAGCTGCGCTATTGTACCTTTGCCCTGCCAATTGAGTGACTCCTTTATATAAAGCAATCAATTAATTAACATGCTTTCTGAATTAAAATGTGGATAGCATGCATACTTCAAGTAGTTGCTGACCAGCTTAGGATTTCTGTATGGAGTCTGGATGTGCCTTGAAGGGTTTAGTCCTGGTGCTTCAACTTCCTCCCCCAGACTAAAGACGTGCATGTTAGGTTATTAGGTGATTCTAATTTAGCCGTAGATGTGAGTGTGAGTGTGCATGGTTGTCTGTCTCTTTGTGTTAGCTCCGTGATGGACCGGCAACCTGTGAAGGGTGAACCCCGCCTCTCTTCCTGTGTCAGCTGGAATAGGCTCCAGTCCCCTGTGACCCTCTACAGGATAAAGCGGGTACAGCTGATGGATGGATGCACCACTGTTTTTGTCACAGTATGTTAATCTCTATCAATCTATCCGTTCAGTCGGTTACATTCATCTTTTTTTTTTTTTACGAGGCACAGTAGCAACAGGCCACCTCCTTTCTCCTCCACATCCTCCAGCTCTTCCTGTGCTCCTAATGGAAGAATCCCAAGGAATTCCCATGCCAGGTGGGATGTTAAAGCCCTGAGGCGTCTTCTGGGGTTGCCCCAGGGTGAAGTCTTAGTTTGAGGTGTCTGGAATACCTGCTCAGTAAGATGTCCAGGAGGATTCCTCATAAGACGTCCAAACAACCCATTTGCATCACCAACATTTCATTATCATTCTTGTTATTAAGAATTTCAGGGGATTTACAAATCGATACACTAACTTTAAGTAGAATACAAGATAATGATAGTAATACTGAGTGAGTTTAACACCCTAAAATTATTAGAAATCAATTAAATTCACTCCTCTGGAGGAAAAAAGAAAAGTTTCATCAAAGTAGAAAGACAAGTGTTCGATTTGTTTAGGTAATGTGTAGATATTGATTTCTAAAGTTCTTATTCGTAATGGTTCAAAATTTTCCAGCATTTTACTAAAAAATAGGAACTGTCAATGTAAACAACAATCAACACTTCCACACATAATGATGGTGAGGTGAACAGATATTTTTTTCTTATTCATGTACACCTGCACAAATCTAAAATCTGAAATGGCTCCAGTAAGAGATTAGGCAGAGGGATTACACGGGCTACAGATGACTTGCCAAAAATGTCCAAATCTAGGGTGGATAATTCTTTCTGAGGAAAATCTCCTCCTTGTTGCATGAATTCACTGCACAGCTATGTGTTACGGACACAGCTATGTGTTGCGCAAGAAGCTGAATACGGACAGAAAACAGACACATCATCAGCATAATGTTGAATTGTTGCAGATGCCAAGTGTGGTCTGATTTTCTGTCTCCCCCCCTCTGCTACACATACACTAAGTCAAACGGCTGAATGTATCAGCAGCAGGCGCTCTTCAGATAAGTCCCCTGGATGCTCTCACTGAGAGCAAACTCTTTCCATGTCACATCTACACACACACGTGCGCGCGCGCGCACACACACACACGCACACACACACACACACACACACATACAATCGCAGAATCACACAGAGTGAACATGGGCCAAGTAGCAAGTAGAAATTTCTGCCAAAGAATAAATCTGGGACAACTGCTTCGACATACAAGTGGCATCGACAAACACACACTGACACACAAACGCACACAGCATGTGTGGAGACTTAAACCCAGACACTTCAGCAATCAGTGATATTGTTTTCATTATGCAGAACACCAGACACACATATCAACAAGATGAACACCCACCAACTAACCAACCTACATACAAACAAGCACAAATGTCCGTAGAGGGATGCAGAAAGACTCGCACAGACAGTCAAGCAGTGCAGCTTTGAAACAGCAAACACAGTGACTAACACAGTGAGTTCGATGTACTTATACCTCTATCTTTGTGAGGACCAATTTGAGTTTTAGACATTGGGAGAGTGTATATTTTTGGAAACTGACGATATTTCAGGTGGCTCTCACTTTGGGACCATTGTTTTAGTTCAGGAGAAGGAGTTAATACATGTATAGAAGCCTGTAGCTTTTGAATTTTAATTTAATACAAAGCGCAAGGAGTGGTGCTTCCCAACCGACATTTACAACTTCTGCTGGGTACTTCGGTGCCAAGGGCTGAGCACACGGTGCATAGGTGAGGCGAAGTGGGGTCATTTTAATATCTGCTGCCCTGCCGAGTGATTTTTATCCAGTCTCGATGACATACGTATGTAATTTTTCACCTCTTTCCTTGCAATGATTACAGCTGAAATTACCTCCTGTTTTTCAGCAAACTCACTCTTGTAATTTGAATTTACCAGAACTGATTCCTTGACATTTTGTTGTTGTTGTTGTTGCAGTAAAGCAAAAACTGTCACCTCACACAGCCTTTATGCACTTTTCTGCACCTATATGAGCCAGAAACAGTCGGTGTGTTTAAGACTTTAAGCTAACCAAGAAATCCTGGCATCAGTAACACTGTGAATATTTGATAACTATTATAGAGACTGAATCCTAAACACAATTTATATATGCACATACTGACAAACTCCCCGTGCAGAAAACAGACCTACAACCTAATCATCTGAAATAATCAGTCACACATGTGCTTGTGTGTATGCACACTGATCAGGTATAACATTGTGACCACCTGCCTAATATTGTGTTGGTCCCCCTTATGTGGGCAAAAATGCTCTGAACCATTGGACATGGACAAGAGGACCTCTCAGGGTGTCCTATGGGGTCTGGCACCAGGACGTTGGCAGTGGATCCTTTGGGTACTCTGGCTTGTGCAGTGGGGCCTCTGTCAATCCAACTTGTTCCACTGCATCCTGTTGATTCTTGATCAGAATGGGGTCTAGGAAGTTTGGATGTCAAATCAACATCCTGGGCCATTGTCTTCTTCCTCAAGATGTTCCTGATTGTTTGATGTTTTTGCCATGTGGTGGGGTGCATTTTCCTGCGGGGGTAGGCCAGTGACATTTGGGATTGCCATTTGCATGAGGGAGTGTGCTTGTTCTGGGACAATGTTTATTTGGGTGTCTAAGTCTCATCAACATGGATGCAAAAATCCAAGGTTTTCCAGCAGAACAGCACATAGTACCAATATGATCAATGTTATTCACTTCACCTGTCAGTGGTCATAATGTTGTGGCTGATCGGTGTATATGTGTTTAGAGCTTCCACGAGCAAAAA
>OMNN01088141.1:0-12906 GCA_900302755.1 Chromis chromis
GAGATGTGCCGACGTGACTGGAGTTCAGACGTGTGCTCTTCCGATCTGCCTTCCTGGTGTTCCCTCACGGTCTCCCATCCAGGTACTGACCAGGCCCTACCCTGCTTAGCTTCCGAGATCTGACGGGATCGGGCATCCACAAGGCGGTTTGGCCAATATTATTCACTTCACCTGTCAATGGTTTGATGTTGTGGCTGATTGAAGACACAAAGCTTTGCTGAGCTCAAATCTTAGGCAACATAACATGTTATACATAATTTAAATAATGCATTCTTGGAGCAGATGCTCATTTTTCTCATTTGCAATTTAATTACTTTGGACAATAATGAGAGTGCAGTTTTGCTAATTTCGCAAAATAACTGGATTAATTAGTACAAATCTATTTAATCACTTGAATCAATTGAAGTATGCTGCATCTTCAGTCTATGTGAAGTTTAAAACTTGGAAATAACATTTTGAGCTGAGTGAGTCAGACACAGAGGAATAGTACATACTTTTTCTTTTTGCTAAAGTGAAACAGTTTGCCTTTTGTGGGCGAACAGTGGAGGATCTTTCAACCTTGTTTTTCACTTACCGGGAGGACGATTTTGCTGTTAGTCCCAAGATAATATTTGATTAGTAAAGCAACAAAAAGATGGACAATATGGTTATTACTATCATTATGGTAATGATTGTTAGTATTTTACATAGAGTGTCTTCAAGTGAGAAAATTCAGTTCTACTGCAGTTCACATAGTTCAGTCTTAATCTCAGACATGTGTGACCATATTCGAGAGGATTAAACATGAAAAGATTTGAATGCTATTTCTTGTTTATTCCTCATCCCATCGCCGAACGCTGCACAGTACAGTGTGGGTGCTGTGAGCGAGAATTAATTAACTTTTTGGCGTACTATTAATAGTTGTGCAATTATAACAGTGTTCATCACATGGTCAAGTCAACATTCAGATGCTGGACGGATCTATGAATACATGATCTGAAAGCACAGGGTGGTGAAATGAGATGGAGTGCTGCATGTGTACGCTTAGAGGGAGCTTAGAGAGAAAGCCTCGTGATGATGAAAAGGTCACATCTCAGATTTAACAGGTAAACAGCCAAGATATTAGACTTGGTTATGAGACACATTTCCTGTCTAGACACTTTTCATTGGACAGGTTTAAAGTTTTGGAGAAACAACACGTTTGACTTTTAGAGTTCTATATTTATCATGGACTGTAACATGTGAACTGAAATGCAAGCTAACTAACTAATTATTTAAGACAGGGTTTTAACAAAGATGGTTTTAACATTGTGATTCCATTTGTATATTTCCACCCTGTATTCAGGATGTTTTTTTTTTTTGTGTGCAGAAAGAACTGGCAGCTATTTCAGAAGCGCTGAGTAAAGGTCACGCTGTTAATGTCACAAAATTCACAGATTGAACTTCAAGTTCAGGTTAAACAGTGAGTATCTGCCTATGTGTAAACTGACCAGCATTGGAGCCACTGACGAATGCACTGCACATGTGTTACCTGACATATCTCGTATAGTTATAATGTATAGTTATAATGTAACTATGGATCATGTGTCTGCACTTGTGTCCTTAATAAAGATTGAATGAATATCTGCACAAATGTTAACACAGCACTCGGTTGTTAGGGAGGAGAGCCACTCAACCTTAGTGCAGTTTTTTTTTTTTTTTGGGAGGAAAATGTTAAGTGTTGGGAGTGTTGATCTACATGCTAATTTTAATTATGTTCATAATTATTTTCACATTTACAAATAGCAGTTAAAGAGGAAAGCCAGCAACTCTCACTCTTTCTAAAACTATACTCACTGAAGTGTCAAATCCGGCCCCGTTCCATGTTAACAGAAGGGATGTTTATGGAGTCATAAGTTATGGTAGTTACACAGCATGACTTTGTTTGTATTCCAGCAGTCTTTATAGAGACTTCCCTCACCGATAAACCTGTAAAAAATTATATTTGTGCTCAACAAAAACCTTAATGCAACAGTTTGCATCAGTCTTTTTGTATTAAGACAGCTTCTAATGAAATTATGTTCAACCAACAAACTACATTAAGTTAAGAGAATTAGCTTTTCTTTTACTATCAAAGGCATTTTTAATTACCAATATTAGGGGAAGGGACTTAACATGGGACACTGGCCTCCCAAAAAAATCTAACTTCAGCTCATAGCTGACCTGCACTGGCTTCCGGTAACCTATGGGATTGATTTTAAGGTCCTCCTCCTCCTGACATACAAAGCCCTTAAGGCGCAAGGACCAAGTTACATTGCAAGCTCCCTTATTAGTTACATACCCTCAAGAGCACTGCGACCATCTACTGCTGGGTTATTGGAGGTTCCCAGAAACAGCAACAAAAAAAAATTGCTGATGCAGCCTTTGTTAACTAGGCGTATAAGTCCTTTTTGAAGTGTTCTTACCTTGTAATATTGTGGATGTTTCTTTGTTGTAAAGCACTTTGAGCTTCAAACCTTATGACAACCCAACCCATCGAAGTAACATTTGCAACTTAAAGGTTTGTCTAAATCGGTAAATTAGATTTCCTTTTAATATTCCAACCATGCATTTAATGAAGTGTTGGGAATAGGTGCCTTGAATTACTTTTGAGAGTGTATAGCATTAAAAGCTTTTGTTCAAACACGTACAGTGACTGCAGTGTTTTGTGAATGTGGGAGTGTCTGTTCAACTACAAAGGTGGAGATGACAAGATATCAGTGATATAAAACCTCTTGTTAGGGTGGATGACTGGCATACAAAGGACCTGACTTTGATGCCAGAGCTGCATCCTCTCTCCTGCCAGCAGTCACTGTTGGTTCTTTTAATCATGACTAACGTCTTTCACTGACCTTCACCAAGTACTTCAAGTTGAATGAATGAACCCAACCATTAAGCTCTGCATCAGTTAAAACAGCAGTGACAAAGACCGACAATATTTTATCATTAAAGGGACATTTTGGGAACTTGCTGCACCAAACTCATAGCTCATCATTTTAGATGGAAAAATCTGAAATTAAATCTCAATATTATCTCACATTGGACAGTCAGCTCTTCAAGTTTTC
The DNA here is from genome assembly GCA_900302755.1 of Chromis chromis. Taxonomy (NCBI): domain Eukaryota; kingdom Metazoa; phylum Chordata; class Actinopteri; family Pomacentridae; genus Chromis; species Chromis chromis. The sequence continues at coordinate 3,063 of OMNN01088141.1, forward strand.
ACTCTAGAACAGTTCAATTTCCAACTCTGTCGTATGACAAGAGTGTATATTCTTCAGTAAAGTATCTGTATATAGTCATCTTGTCGTCTTGTATTTTTTACTGTATTATCTATCTATTTTCATTTCTATATTGTTTCTCTGCATTGTACTACTGTAACACCTGAATTTCCCTTCTGGGGATCAATAAAGGATTTCTTATTATTCTTAAAGCAGAAATTGACAGTGTTGTTCCTTGTCAACATGAAGAATAAAAATATTGTTTTCATCCATATATGTGCATGGCAATCATTATGACTACACGTAGAGAAGCAAGGTCATTGCAAATGAATGAAAAAAATCCCGTCCACTGTTTTAGTCAGTGTTACATCTCTTGGTTGTTGGGCTTTTACTGTATAGAATGGTGCATTGAAAGGCTGTTTTCTCTGCTGAAAGTGTGAAGTATTTAAAAAAATTTTAAACCATTGCGTATTTATACACTCTAAAAATATATTGCTCGGGCAAAAAAAACAAACAAACAAACAAAAAAACACAACATTTTTTGTTTTGTTTAAAAAACTTCTAAAGAAATTATGTCAAGGAAATTAGCTCTTCCTCTACAATCAAAACTATTTTTAAATTACCAGTCATAATGAGCTCAGAGTGTCCAGTTAAGCAAGAAATCCTGAACTCAAGGTGGAGAAAAATTAAGTTATCAAGCCAATTTTTAAAAGTTATTTCAACTTGAATTTAGTTTTAAATCAACCAATGCATATTTTTGAGTTTAAATTACACACAATATTAAGTTGGTGCAACATTATTACACCAACACAACCCTTCAAAATAAGGTTCTCAACTTAAATAGTTGCAAAATTCTTATTTTGCAACTCTACATTTAATGAAGTGGTGGGAATAGGTCGTTTTAATTATTTTTTAGAGTGTAGATTCTGGATGTTTCAATAAAGGAGAAGGCATAAATGTCATTTTAAGAATTTCTAAGCAGATAATTAAAGTTTTTATGTATGTATTTAATAGATAAACCCCATCCTGAGACAAGTTTTTTTTTTTTTTTTTTGAACCCTTACTGTATATATTTTCTAATTGAAAATGAACCATTTTTTCTTCGTTTTGCTCATCAGCTGATCTGTTGCATCCCATGTTTCAGAACAAATCCCATTAGCAATCATCAACAGGTATCTGCACATGTTATTCTGCATCTCTCACACACACTTTATGTCACTGCATTGATTCGGACTTTCTCGGCTGACAGGTGCGGCAGGTGTGAGATGTCGGACTAACAGCCCATGATGTGATCAGCTCTCTGTCTCTCGTGCGGACGGTGCAGCGGATCCTCGCCTCTGATTGGTCAGCGGAGCTCCCACACGCAGCGCCGGGCTCTCCGCCTGGCTGTCAGTGCTGTTGCTCTGCCTCACATGCCCATGGACACCGCAGGGCGCACGGTGCCCACCTCCTCCTCCTCTTCCTCCTCTCGGACCTGAATCCATTCTCTGAGAGGCGCCGGCTCGCACCATGGATGCTACTATTTACGAGATCATTTTTGGAGAGCTCGGGGACGTGAACTGTAGTTTGGTGGAGGCTTTCCAGGATACTTTTTTGGAAAACGCTTCAGTGGCATTGCTGAGCGCTGATGGTAAGATGGAACTGTTTCCTTTCTCTTGTTCAGTATTTGAAAGGTGGTGCGTCTTGGAAAATGGGAAGCTATAAGCGTGTGCCTTTTTTCTTTACTTTTTTTTTTTTTAACCCAAGGTTTATATTGCAATGCCACCACCGATGAGATTGGAACCTGCTGGCCGCGGAGCAGCAGCGGCAGGATGGTGGAGAGACCCTGCCCGGAGTACATCAATGGGGTGAAGTACAACACAACCAGTAAGATGTTTTTTTTTATGATGGCAAAAGTTTCATAACATATATTTATTTGGATTATAGTTAAGATTTTTGTTCAAATTAGTTTAATCAGTCATGAAAGAAATAGATAACCTGCTTCATAGCAAGTGTGCATTATAGTGTGATGCCAGATGTGCTGATTTCAAATAATGGAGAGAAAAAAGGTGAGCATATTATAAGTGCCTCTTTAGTAGGCTCTAAGCGACCACCCAACAAATCCATCTGTAATCATCTCCCAATGACTATCCCATGAATTTTCATTGCCACTGAGTAATTTTCAGCCCTATTCTTGATCTGTTGACCCTCCTTCTGTTTCGATCGAAAGCAGCAGTGGCTGTGAATCCCAGTGATCATCACACCTCATGTCACTGGAGCAGCTTGCAGTGAGTGTGAGCATGTGTGCCGCTCACGCAACACTAAAAGGACAAATCCAGCTAAAGTCATTTAAATCTGGGCGACTTGTGACGTGATGACAGTTCTTGGCTTGATTTATTGCTTGGAATCTTGTTTGTTCCTATAAATAACTGGCCAAACTTGGTCGATGTGACAATGTACTGAAATTGCAGTGCAGCTACAGAAGAGAGAGAGAGAGAGAGAAAAAAAAAGATGCTTTTGGCAATAAAACTGAGGCTGCCCTCTTGTATAAAAGCGACCTCAGAGGTGTTTTGTGCAATATAGCTGCTGTAATAGCACAACTGGAAATGTAGTGGCCATAGTAGTTATAACAGGAGCAAAGGAGGAAGTGAGGAGATTGTTATAGAGCTCCATGTATAGAGGAGGTGGGGGTGGATGGAAGGGTCAACAAAACATTGGACCTCAACGCAGGGGGTTGTTGTTTTGTTTTCATGGTTTAAACTGATAATCTGCGATACTTTCATCCACTTTCATGAGTTTAACCACATAATATTATTGGAACTATGACAACAGTCCTCTGGTTTCCCCCCGGATCTTTCAGGGGAAACGAGTTGTTTTTGTGAATAACTGTGCTATTTGTATTTCGCAAGTGTAGTTAGAGTGAAGGGAGTTTATGGTCTGTCAGGCTGGAGGACTTGTCAGAATAACTGTTAGTGTGACACCCCTGTAGCTCACTTGGTTTAGCAGGCGCTCCGTGTATAAGGGCTGTATAGTGCTGGCGCAGTGTTTTCAATTACAGCTCGTGGTGATTTGCTGCATGTCCCCTCCTCTCCCTCTCTTTGGCTGTCACTATCAATAAAGGCAAACAAATAATGTCTGAAATCCCTGTTTGTGGAGTTTTGAGTTTTGGGCTACTGTTATAATGTTCATGCAGTACTGATCTTTAAACACTGTGACCTGATGAAGCTCCCACTGTGGTTTAAACTCTGTAATGTGACGTCAGTGTGCAGGCGTTTCTGTTTTTAGTCAGATTCTAACTCCAATTTTCAATCTGCGCTGACAATCAAAAACACTTTTCACATGCTTGTTGGTTTCAACAATATGCTAAACGGAGGGTTTTAATCTGCTGCAGTGACAGGCTGAGCTATTTAAGAGCCAAACTGCCTCAGCCAAAAGTTTTTACTCAGAGCTGAGAACCGGATATCACAACTCTGTACGACACCAACACTGTCACATTATGTAACTCCTGTATTAATCATTAGACTGGTGAAATTATTGCCACAGTCAGAAAATAAACATCAACTTCCCAAAGTAACACAACACATTACCGCCTGTAACTCACTGAACGTAGGGGTTTACGACAGTCAAGGCTGGATTCTTCCTCTAACACAGCTGTATCATCGTCTCACGTTCAGTGTCATCACCCACTAACCCCCCCACCACAAACATACACCTACACTGCCTCCTTACTGCATCCATTCGCCTTTTGCCCTGTTGGTGCTCTATATTAGTTCGATATGCATGGCGGTTTGATGCAAACAGGTTGAGAAGCGAATAGCCACAACAACGCACCTCCTCTCATGTATACCTTCATTTCATAGCACCCTTGTCAATCAATATGACACTTTTGCCAGGCTGAGGATCAGATATTATGGCTAAATTGTAGATATCGATTGCGGTATGTGAATATTTTAGCAACAATGTTTAAAGTGTAGGTCTGCCAGGTGCACTGGAGCGTAATGGGATTTTGTAGGTGTAGGAGGTTATAATATAAATGCACAACTGTACTTCTCCTGTTGCCTGCTGCTATGATGTACCAAACTGGAACAAATGAGTACATGAATCAATTAAAAAGTAAAATCATTTAGGGAAATTAAGTTCAGGGGTGAAATGAAAAAGGTGGCAGATTTTTCTTTTGCTGGAGTCAATTAATAGTTTCATTACAGTAACAGTTTTTTTTTTCTAACAGCAGACTGTACAGGTTTGATTCTTGCACTGTCCAGGTGTAATTAAAACTGTCATTTTACATTTACCACAGATTTGGCTCTGGGTTAGTGTTGATTTAGTGTGACTCACCGGATGTAGCATGCAGGTATAAGCCACCACTGATTTCAGCCAGCATTCTGCCCCCTTCCACTCCCTGTGTGTTACCGTTTCCTTCACAAGGGGGAAACAACAACAACAAAACCTCCAGGCAGCCACTTACCACACTGACAATCTCAAGTTTTGCCGAGGTCGCGACAACTGTGATTGATTTAAAGAAATACACACATGCCAGAGCATTTTATTTTCCTCTTGCAGAATGATAGCGTGGTGCAGCCAGACCATTATGTTCTACAGAATGGGCTGGCACAGCGAGACTAGTGTTGGTTCGTTACATATCTGTGCTATGTAATATGTGTGTAAATGCTTATGAATACTTGTAGTGGTGTGTGAATAAATCCTTTCATTCTGTGGGTCAATTAGTGTTTCCAATTACATTGAACATTACATAGAACATTATATAAATCATTTCAGAAGTAATATAAAGGAAATTTCAGTTTATCTACTTTGCAGCCATAAAACATGAAAGATAATACGTATAGGGGCTTTTTTTTACACGTCCCCATCACAAGTCCAACTGTAGAGGAAGAATAGACTCATGGATCAGTAAATTTTGTTTCACGGTCAGTGTGGCAGGCTTGATCGATTTGGCTGTCTGTGATGGGTTGTCATACAAAAACACAGAAATCTCGCAGGAATTTAATAGGCGGCGAAGAATTCACTGTGTGGAGCCGTGTAATACAATTTTGATCATGTCAAAGAGCATTACATCCTGTGCAGATTATGGCACTGATGCATATGAGCATGGAGTCTTTGCAGGAGGTTGATGGGACTGGAGCATGACACATTTAAACAATGCATGCTTAACCTTAACTTGTACTTTTAAGGGGATCAAAACAGATCGAATTGTGCAACATTCCTGGAACTGTTCTGCAGGCTATGTCGATTTCTTTCTCTTTTTTTTTGCAATTATTTAATAAGTTATTTTGAAATCGCATAGCACATTTTCAAGCATTCACATCTCTCGTTCTCTTCTGTTTGCCACTGAGCATTTCCACAGTTAAATGCGTGGATGAAAGTCGTATTACAGCAGTCACTGAGGTAGGATTGATTTTAAAGCACCAGTTAGACATTCTGAGAAAGATGTTTATGCAGTTTCTTACCAAGAATTGGATGAGGAGATCTCTACCACTGTGATTTCTGTCCAGTAAATTCAAAGCAACACAACAGTTAGCTCAGTTAATGCAACGTCAATACCGCAAATTGGGGTAAACAGCTAGCCTGGCTCATTTTACAAGGGGTTGTGCATCGGACTGTGTCTTGGCTGGCAGCAGTCAGTTCTTAGCCTGGCAACCACAATATGACAAGACTCCAGGAAGCCACTGCTCCTGCAAAGCTTGTGCTTGTTAAACTAACCTCCTCCTGGCAGTAGTATAATTAATGTCTGATGCCTGACTGAGTCATAAAAGTTTTCTAACTTTTGGGTTTGCTTCCTGTTTGTGCAACCCACTGCATATGCGCAGTAGTGTTTATGCTGTTTCCCACTCAACCAACAGACTCTACATTGTGGTGATGTCATGTAGGTAAAAATGTATTTTTACCTACATGAGCTTCTAAGCTCTGCGAAAGTTTTACAAATTTGAAAGCTCTATGAATTCAAAACTAATCATTGAGTAAAAGTTTGTTGTTTGAGGTATTGTCAGTTTTTTAGAATGGTGGTGTATTAGGAAATGTTTTTTGGCCGCAGAGTTTTTTCTTTTTTTGTTTTTTTTCTTACAATATTGCATGCTGTATCCATCTCTTTTGATGCATCAATGGGCAGTAGCTTTGTATTTAATGTATACAATGTAGAAAAACTTGAGAGAGGCATCATACCTCTAGACTCACCAAGAAAATATAACTAGCCTTTTCTTTTCATCCGTTTCCGGAGGCTTCAGGTGTTATGTTAAGGCGAATACATGGTTTCCTTATTCCTCAGGGGCTGACAGATGTAGGTTTTGAAAGCAGACAGGAGACGCTCACGCAGTTCTTTTCATTCTACACTAAGTAGGTGTCAGTCTGCAGACGTATGGCAGTCACAATGCCCCTCATATCAACCCAGAAATAGACACAGGCCTTCCATGGTTTGGCTGTGACTTTGCATTTTTTGCAGATTATAGCAGGTACTTGGTCTGTAGCACTGTGCCAATTCCATTATTCCTGAGGTGTGCAGAGAAAAGTGGACGTATATAGCACAGGATTTCTTTAGCCCTGACTGTGTTTGGGCTTTGTCAATGGAAGGTCTGTACAAATCAAAGCACCTCCAAAGTTCTGCAGCAACTACTTCAATTGCAACTCTTTTAAGAATTAACTATAAATGTGTGGATGATGGCGAATCTCCTCACACAGCCTCTACTCAAGGCAAGCATTTGTCTTGATCATCATTTGTTTTACTGACACATGCACACTCTGCTCACTGGCAGTGCGTACAGTCGTTCCAAATCGTCACAAATTTTGGGCTGCACATGGATGTCTATGGAGGGTTCTGTGCAGACCCTAATGGACTTAGGTGATGACAAAATGTATCCCATGCTTACTCCTGTAGAAACTTGGATGCAGAAACCATGAATTGGCCTGTATGCCAAACCGTTTAATTGCTAACTGTCTTCTATTGTTTGAATACATTTTTTTTTCTTTGCAAATCTGTAGGCTCCACATACAAATCATCCAGGCAAACTACTTACCAGTGCTTTTGGATTTCCCATTCCTCTTCACTGTGCTCTTTATCTGATACTAAATAATGAAGATTCAGAAGTTAGAACATTGTATCAAAAATGAAACAGATTTGATTGAAACCTAAATGTTAAATATTAAAGGACATCACTTATCTTATAGTAAGTGCATTATGTCACTGTAGTGCAATAAGAGAAGTATCTTTCAAAAAACCATTAATGCTATAAAGCTCCTAATTGCATGTTTTTACAACAAAGTGGAGTATTTTGGTGCTATTAGCAGAACTCATTTGAAGTCAGGGATAAATAAAAATTTAAACTCACAAAATAGGTCAGACTAAGAATAGAAGCTCGCCCTAAAATCCCACGAGCAGGTGGTAATTAACACAATGCAGTAACACAGAGAGGCTGCAATAAAAAATAAATTGACATGAAGCTACGCCTCACCGTTTTGCAAAACAAAGCTGGGTGAGATCTGTTTCTGAGTCACTCATTCTGGCTATTTATTCAGTGCTTGGCCCGTAGGACTATCATTAGATCCTCTTCCATTTGCCTGGAATGTCTCTGGGCCAAACATCTTATGCTACTGGCCTGTGCATTAGAAATGCATGACCCAGGATGGACTACTGTTATATTTTAAACGCAATACCTTGTGCTTTGTACTCCCAGCTGCTGAACACTGGAAGATATAAATGCAGTATCTTGTGTGAAATCTTGTAGGCTTTCTGTAGTGTTTTCAATTGAACAGCTGAGTACGTCTAATGTCAGCAAAATGTTGGGATTCTTTTAGAAAAATTTTAGTTTCACAGACTTAACAGGCCGGCTCAGGTAAGTGGTTGTAAATTCTTTTAAATATTAATGTCTGTACAGAGTGGCTTAAGAGCTTTATGCATTTTTAAACCTTCATGTGTCCTTTTTTTGTGATGCTTTTATTTAACTCTCTGGTTACACGAAATGAACATCACCAGTGTTGGAGCAGCGTTGTTAGATGTGCTTTAAAGTCATTCTTTGTCTCTGCCTTGTCACTTTCACGTGACGTGCTTCCTGTCGAGCCTCAGGCAAGACAAGATGTTTACAGCGGTATAGATGAATAATATCAATACTGAGGTGTCAGTTTTGCAAAATCAAATCGTCTCTCTGCAACCTGCATGCATTGTCTGATTGGTGGACCCCAGAAAGTAACTCTAATTGTACAGTGAAGCACGTGTCCTCTCTTGGTAACTTCACTTTATACCCGTGTGTCTTTGTTCACTGTCACTGAGGAGACAACTTGTCAGCACGTTATGTACTTTTCTAGTCAACACAACTCAAAGTCAGGATCGCTGTTCCTACAATAGAACTTTATTGATTCCCTTATCAGGATTAATAAAGCCTGAGACATATCAGTGCCCCAGCGCGTATCAGATTCAGAGAGGAGAGTGAAGCTAATGCAAGGCTGCATGTCGGGGATACAGCTTGTCGCTTTATTTCAAATCAGAGACGAGTCTGTGCAACTTCAACTCGTCTTTCAGAGGCGGACATGGCACTGAAATAAAGCAATGAATAAACAAAGACAGGCATCATCATTAAACATGAAAATGTTCGTTTCGTGCTGCTCCAGCAGTTCACAGTAATGCTTTTTGAGGATGCTATGTGTGTTTTTGTTGTTTGCTTTCCTATTATGTTTGAAAAAGCGCCTACACAAAACAGCAATCTCTTCCTTAAAAAGGGTATACTGGTTGAAATAATTTAGATGCAAAGAAGATTGTTCAATAGCCACCAGGAGGACAGACCTGTGGGTACGGATCTCAAAATGCAATCTGGAGTCTTCACAGGTACGGCTGTGCCACTGATTTTTAGAAATTAAAAATCTAAGTTGAAAAAATATTCCATTTGTTGAAAGCGTAGTGTACAACAGAACCAAATGACTCCCTAATGTTTACCCCTTAAGTTTAATGATGGTCTAATTGAGTGTGGCACTGCTTGACATCCTCTTGTCAGTGAACCATCATGTCCTCAGAAATGGAGGAAGAGGATTCATTTGAAACTAATATTTCTACTTTAAAAAAAAAAGCTGCGGAAAAGGCTTGTGAATACTTGCATGTAGTGGGTGAGGAGTTATAATTATATTTATTGATTTGGAAATTTCCGAGCCACAGCGCATCTTATTTTAGACATTCATCCTACTGATGCAATTGACTTCCCGTGTGCGGTTTCTCATGCAGAGAATGATGCACTTCTGGCTGCCACAGCTCGTGCTATTTTTCTCTGCTGACTCCAGTGACTGCACCGCGGGTCTCAGTCAAAGAGCTCTCCTGCAGTGAATCCTACCCCCTTGAAACCTTTGATCCACTTCTCCATGGTGAGACTGGGTAAGAGGGTATTCAGTCAGCAAATTCAGGTCAGAATGTGTAACAAACATTTCACTAGCCAATGCACACCAAGCACTGGAGGGGGTCCAATCAGCACCAGCCTCCTCATTACTGGCCCAGCATCCGCACTTATCACACTACGGTACAAGAGCTGGACTGACATTTTTACACCAGCATACAATACACACATGGTCACTACTGTTGACAAGGGAGCTTTTAGCTTTTTATTTTGAGTGTTTTCTTGTGTTATGTTAATAACAGGAGCTAAGGAAGAGGCGTTAGTCATGTCTGATTGTCTCACTTAACTGTCCGTCACTAATCTATCCAATATTTTTGTGGTATTTTCTGACATTTTCATATCACCATCCAAATTGTTACACACTTCAATTACTTCCTACTTTTTTTTTAATTGCATCATATCAAACATAACAACATAATATCTAATTTAGAGCCTTTCTCCAAATGACACTCAATTTCCGCCTTTATTTCCTATACATTCCTATG
>OMNN01088142.1:0-10120 GCA_900302755.1 Chromis chromis
AAAAGCCACAACACAACAGCAAAAGCTACAACGCAACAGCAAAAGCCAAAACACAACAGTAAAAGCCACAACACAACCGCAAAAGCTACTACGCAACCGCAAAAGCCTCAACGCAACCGCAAAAGCCACAACGCAACCGCAAAAGCCTCAACGCAACAGCAAAAGCCACAACGCAACCGCAAAAGCCACAACGCAACCGCAAAAGCCACAACGCAACCACAAAAGCCACAACGCAACCGCAAAAGCCACAACGCAAATGCAAAAGCCACAACGCAACCGCAAAAGCCACAACACAACAGCAAAAGCCACAACACAACAGCAAAAGCCACAACACAACCACAAAAGCCACAACGCAACCGCAAAAGCCACAACGCAACAGCAAAAGCCACAACGCAAATGCAAAGGCCACAACGGAAGTTAATCCACAACGGAAGTGCACAGCGATCGGAAGAACAGGCTTTGTTTCCAGGGGACAATAATTTCTGACGGACTATTTTGATTACGGGAGAGTTTAATGAGACGTAAGTAAAACCGTACATAACGACATTAATCACAATCATCAGCAGCAGCGTTTTACTTACGTCTCATTAAACTCTCCCGTAATCAAAACAGCACTTTTTGCATCCATGGTGGAGATTTAGGGAAATATATCCCTGCAACTTTTCCAAAGAAAGCAGAGTAAAAACAGAAATTAGTAACCTGGAATGGATATTTGTTGAACTGTATTAGCTTTTACTGACTGTATGGAGAGCAGAGTGTTCATTAGTTGTAGCTCTACAGCAGGGATTTTCTCTCGTCCATAGACACCTAAAGATTTTACAAGTCTGACAAGACAAGAGGTCTGTAAGGACTATTGTTGTCTTTCTGCATCCAACCCTACAGTGAAGGTCAGTCACACATATGGAATAACAGGAGAATGTGCAGATGAATATGAAGGTCATACATACGTACAGTTAGCAAAATGGTTCTGAGTTTATTCTCAGTCAGACTGAAAACTATGTGAGGGGAAGGCTTGAGACATCACCTCTCACCAGTGTACAATGCAGTTTTACATTCTCTACCCAGGAAGAACAGAACCCATTCTCACTTGGCCACAACGGACCCCAACAAATCCCATTGTGAGAGAGAATGACCTAACGACTCACATAATGAGGTGAGGGGCAACACTCACCCATCAGACTGGAGTTTCAATAGGAATTTGTGGCCAGGTGTGAACGGTTCCAATGAGGGTCGTCAGGTCCTTTCCTTTCACAATGGGATTCGTTAGGGCCCTTTGTGGCCAGGTGTGAAAGGTTTCTCTTCTTCCTGGGTAGAGAATGTAAAACTGCATTGTAAACAGGTGAGAGGTGATGTCTCAAGGCTCCTCCTCTGTTCAATGAAGGTTTTTCTAGAAGGTTTTCCTGGCCACAAAGGGCCCTAAATAACCCCATTGTGAGAGGGAATGACCTAACGACTCACATAATGAGGCAAGGGGCAACACTCACCCATTAGACTGGTGTTTCAATAGTGTTAATGGATCCTGAAGAGTATAAAACCTGGAACTCCCAACCAGTCAGTTTAGAACTGATGAAGCCTCTTGGATGAAGGTGAAACGTCTTCAATCTAACTCAAGCAAGTCCAGATGCTACGATTGAAACTACGAGGACTGAAAACTAATGTTTAAAATGATTAATGTAAAAATCGTCTCTTGGGAAATCTGCAGAGAGCTCGTGCTAATTGCTTCCCACTAAATACCGCTGAAAAGCCATTTTGTGTTAGTCTCTTCTTTTCTCTGAATCTCTACCATGGAGGTAAAGAGTTAGCATGAGCTATAGAGAAGCAATAGCCACATTAATGGGAAATAAACAGGAGTTCTGTTGTAAGTTACAATATAAAAAGGATCCAAACCAACCCTTGTTCACTGCAGCTCTTCTGTTTCTATTTCAAATCTGATCTATTCAGCATGTCTCCACTCCGTCAGGGTGAATGGGATTACTTTTTTCATACAATGCTCAAGGTCATCTATCAGCGCTCCCCGTGTACATGACGCTTTACATGGATCAATGCAAAGCCAACACGGATGACTGCCTGGTTACATGGCCTTCTTTAATCCATTATTAATAATGCTGAAGTACTGCTTTTTGATGTGTTTCTTGTGCGCAAGAGATAAAAACAGATTCCTCAGAGGGTTTTCTTGAGCACACAACGTACGATATATTACTGGCAGTCGCTACAAGAGAAACTGTGTTTGGAAAATCTCCTGGAAAAAAGTTTTTAGATTCACAATTTTGGCTTGTTATTGATGTAGTTGGTGATTAGTGCTGCAGCTATTAAACCATCATCTATATAGCATCGTAATCGTCCTCCTCGTCTTTAATAAAAACTTTTGTAGCCTTGTGTCATCCTCAGTTAAAATGAAGCAGAAGTGAGTCACTTTCAGTTCATGGTTGCCCTTCTACTTTCATTCAAGCTCCCCTCTTCAGAATCAGTCGGAGCTGTACTCTGCAAAAGCTCCTCCAAAATCAAAGCCTTGACATTCACGTCGAGTCAAATCGAAGTTCCGCTCACCATCAGTCGCACACAAAAAAAGAGATGCGAACCACACCTGGTTTCAAGTCTCCCAGTCTTACAGCTAAACTAGCTCGCATAGATGTAGAGAAATCTCAGGGACGCCATCAAGAAGCCTTGCCAAGTTCACCCTCCTGATGGGAGCAGGTAAACACAAACCAGAGGATCAATCTTTTGAGTAAACAATGACCAAGGATTAGCTGCAAGACGCCTGTGTCGGGGTTTTGTGTTGCTCTGGTGCAAACGGAGAGAGCGACAAAAAGCTGAGAAACACTGCATCTATACAGTTTACAAATGAAATAAAATGTTGTTATAGGTACATGTTAAGGTGGTCATTATATCAAATTGTCACTATACGATTATCATTCACAATAATGGTATTAACACAATACATATGCAATTTTACTTTGTGCGTTTGTTTTCAAGATACGAGTGTAGGGACATGGAGGAAGTCTGTAACTACTGGAGAGTCAACCAGATAGTCTTCTTTCCAGTATTATCATATGTGTATTATTACCAACCCTACACCTACTTTTCCTTGTACATATGAAGGGTCGGGCTGCACGGTGGCTCGGTTGTTTGCACCGTCGCATCACAGCTAAAAGATCCCCGGTGGAGGTGTGTGGCGTTCCAATGAGGGTCGTTAGGTCCTTCCCTTTAACAATGGGGTTCGTTAGGTCCCTTTGTGGCCAGGGGTGAAAGGTTTCTGTTCTTCCTGGGTAAAGAATGTAATACTACATTGTACACAGGTGAGAGGTGATGTCTCAAGCCTCCCGCTCTGTTCAATGAAGGTTTTTCTAGTTTAACAAAGATGGCTTCCTTCACCCCCCGCCCCCCAAACCATCTGTCTTCTCTTGTATAGGAACACGATTATGTTATTACAGGATCATTAAGTGGCATGGAAGTGTCATCATCATTGGCAAAATGATCAGCAACTGCGATAAAACTTTGGTTCTTTGATAAAAAGTTGAAGGTAGAAGCAACATGGAAACATCCAATTACTAAGTGTTACAGGTACCGGGCTGCGACACCCACAAACACCTATATGTCCTGAAATGCAGGAAATAATGGTGAGACAGGGAGACGTTACTCTGCCGAGTCCTCAGCCGTTATATTTTATTCACAATTCACGTTCATTTATACCGTTTGCCTTTGTCCATTTTAATAGTATTTTATACTATTAAACATTTACTGTCTCTTAAGACATTTTCCCACGTTTATCAAATATATGTAAAATCAACCATTTAATTTAGTCCCGTCTTCATATCTTTACATTCAATTCTTTAAATAAGTTTAGCTATTTTTGCATCTTTAATGCACCGACACATAGATACTATTAAGTATAAGCTTTGGCAGTATTAAAAATGAAACATGTACATATTTAAATAAATAACATATTGGAATGGAACGTTAGACAGCGGTTATACATATTAATTCTTAAAACTACGTCTAACAGTTTGTGAACTCCGTTTAATATAATAAGCACCTTTTAAAAATGAAAAATGATGTACATGGAGCCAGTTTGAAACATTAAAAAAAATAACAAAAATGGAGACGTGTGACCCAGGCTAGCATTTTACCTCTAACATTTTAACGGCACGAACGAGCGGTTGCATTGCCGTTATTTGCAACCAAAGGTCTCATCACTAAAGTGGAAATAATAACTAATTTCATTGGCCATTTACATCAGCATTTTTTTAACAAGCTAAAGCAATTTATGAAAGTTTTTGGACACATTACTAACCTGAAATGCAGGAAATAATGGAGTCCTCAGCCGTTATGAGGAGAAACCAGCAGAGCAACGGTCATAGCAACAGACTCTGGTGTAAGCAACCTTCTCGCGCTGCCACCTACTGTCATAAACGTTGCTACAGCGTGTTCATGATTCTGATACAAAAATCTGGTTACTCTTTTTGTAAAAATTGATACAGTATGTTACCAATGTTCAAATAAATTCAGTTATTGTCTCCACACAATAATCAATACGCAATAAAACTAAATTAATTATAATCACACATTAAGTGGGCATCACATAAGCTTAACTCTAGTTTCAGTGTGTAGCTGTGGTGCCACATTTGATTAACAACTGCAGTGATTAAGCGTTTTGAATCCCCAAATGTTCCAATTTACGCCGTCCGTAGTGACGACATCCAAAGGTCAGAGGTACTGTTTTTTCAGATCTATCCGTCATGCCAAGACAGGGGTTTTAAATGGTGCTACAACATAAACAAAACCAAAATGTGAATACAAACAGAAACCAATCAACTCCAAACTTATCGTCGAACCAGCCGTCGTTAGCTTTGAAATGCTACAGGGTAAAGGTGGAATTTTAAAATACAAACACAAAGAAACTGCTTTTTTCTCCGGCTGTTTTTGGCATCTGGTAAATGATGGTACAACCACTCACCCACCCAACACAGAAAAGGCATTTTTCATTTAATGGGACTATTAAGGCATCTCTTAAGGGGCCTCTTTGGATGTCTGACATTAAAGCAACGCAAGGCAATTTCACATGCTGGCAGCAGCAAATGGAACCGAGAGATAAGTGTTTGAAATTTAATGAGTTTAGTCGTCAGAAATACAACAACGTGACTTCAGTAAATTGCACTTGGTCTGCTAAACCGACACAGTACCAAAGGACACTACAGGAACAATCCAGGCAAAGGTCAAATATTGGTGCAGCTCTCTCAGAATAGAGATGGTATATGATAAAAGTGAAAATAAGTGTATTATCTGAAGCTATACGAGACAACCTCACACCTTGGTGGCCACAGGCGCCTTCCAGAAAACACTATTTTGGCATCAGGAGCTTCATTAGACAGAAATCTAGTAATATAAAGTCAGGAATCTCACACTAAGTGCCCAAATTTTACAAATTCTTTGTGGCCTGAGGGAGAAGAGAGGGTGAATTATTGTGCAGCTGGATCTAGATTTTCTTTGGAAGATTGTTGGATGGAGTTCATTTCATTTCTGAGCTTTCATTTGTCACTTCTGGTGGGTGGAGAAGGTTTCCCAGCAGGGTCCATATCCATCACTTTCCATCGAGCAAACTTCCCAATCTGTGGAGCTTTTTTCCTGGATGGCCTACACATGATCTTTCAGGTGTTTTAGAGCACCTGATTAGATGATGCAGGATGTTCTAAAACGCCTTGGGGATTCTTCATCGGGTAACTTCCTAATTTTCCAGATGGTTGGGGAAATCCCCAGAGTTTTCCTGAAATATGCAGAGTGACAGCGAGGTACAGTCTTTCCCTGGTTTAATTGAGTTTCAGTTTTTGGGCCCCCACCTTGTGGGGACTTTGAGTCATCCATAACCTCACTGAGTTTTAATTGCTTTTGGCTGTGGAGCGCCTCGGGGAGAAAACTGGCAGCTGTACAGGATTCCTGCGTTAGGAGGTACTCAAACACACTTCCACTGTGCTAAAAGGCTTCATTGCACTCATCATGCAGAGAATGAGTAGATTTCTAAACAAAGTGTGCCATGGATACATCAATCCTAATGTGCTGCAGTGCTACAAGCCTCTCTTTGTCCGTATTAGAGTGTCAAATGTGTTAATTTTTGCCATTTTGGAGAGTGCACTCAAACCCCGTCTCTGCCTCACATCTACTGCCTGCAACAACCAATTAACAAGGCAATTATGTTACATTTCCAGCTCACATAATCATCATGATTACGTAGCAGAAAAGCTATTTGAAAGGCTCATGTTGGCTTCTGAATGTTGTGTTACTCACAAATTCACTGTCTCCTCTATTGAACTGCTGCCTGAAAAAGAAGCTGCTCCACTCCTTTGTCTCCCAGTGTTAAAAGAAGATCCTTGATTTTTTTTCCTCTCCCCCCCCTGTAGCTTTTGTGCTCCTCTCTGCAGCGACGCCCCCACTAGAGGTAGCTCCTCAAATACACAAAGTAGTGCTGCAGTCTTTCACCTTGATTCCATTGAGCGCATTCATTGCAAAAAAGACTTTCACAGCTTTTGGTGGAAGCAAAAAGATGCACTCTGAGCTCGGCAAGCTGCGGGCTGCTCTGCCACAGTAACATGCATGTCAATGTTTCTAAGAAGCTTTCTAATAATAGTGTTGCTGTGGCTTCCTCCATCTGTGATCCATCCTCAATCTGTGGCTTTGCTCAGAGATGACTGATAGGTGAAGAGTCAGTAGCCTGCATGCAGCTGATAAGCCAAGTCTGTGCACAACCCCATGGACCCACCTCTAATCTCCACACTCAGTTTGATTCAGAGCTTTCTGTGTGTATTTGTGTGTGCGTGTGTGTGTGTGTGTGTGTGTGTGTGTGTGTGTGTGTGTGTGTGTGTGTGTGTGTGTGTGTGTGTGTGCATCAGGTCACCTAACCTTGACAGTTTTTCTTTTCTTCATTGCAGAGACCGAAGAGATGCTATCATGGTAGCTTAAAGTGGGAGAGCAAAGACAGAGCTACAGAGTTTACACTTTGACCTTTGAAACTGTACTATGTTGAAAACACTGCAGTGATTTATGAAGTCTGTTGTAATCGTACTGATGGAACAGCTCAGTAGGTTTATTGTCAGTTAAGTGTTCTGTCCAGAGAGATATTAATAATTAAAGCTTTTCAAATATTTAAACCTATAATGCAGAAGACAAGGGATGTAAAGGATTTCCGAGTGGTGTGAATTTCATTATCGGCTCAATTCTGCAAGAATCTGCTTGAACTCCTCTGTGGACTGTTCAAGATCTGTGACCAGATGGACTGTCCATGCTGCAAACACCCTGACCGCACATGTGCCAGGAAAACAAATGGTTCAAAATATCTTTCTTCTAAATGAGACAGAGTTACAGATGCGTCCATCAGTAATGGCCCTTTCACACAGAATGCTACAACAGCACCGCCACACTCTGGAATCTATTCATTCCAATGGCTTCCCACAACTCTGAGCTAAGCACACATGAAGGTCATTCAGCAAGCTGTCGCGCCCACAGTGCTCAAAGTTTGCCTATGTTTACATTTGACTCCCGAGCAGTGCATTGAACCCAGTAGCAAGCACAGTGCAAACTACGTCCTGTTAAAGGGCCTTAAGTACGGTGGCCCAGAAGGGTCAACGCAAATGCAAAAGCCACAACGGAAGTTAACCCACAACGGAAGTGCGCAGCGGTCGGAAGAACAGGCTTTGTTTCCAGGGGACAATATTTTCTGACGGACTATTTTGATCACGAGCGTTTTACTTACGTCTCATTAACCCTTTAAGGCCTGAGCCTCAAAATGTCCACCTGGTCTTTTTTTTCTTATTTTGATTACAAAAAGGTAAGAAAATGTCCTGCGAGTGCTGGTGCCCATTTTTTTCCAGAAGAAACCTTCAATATCTGGCAGTTATTTATGATTTACTGCCTATTATAAGAGTTACGGTAATTTTACGGTAATTTCATCCAGCGGATTCCTGGGGGGGGCACGGATGAAATTACCGTAATGGCAATGTCGTTGCGCTTTACAGCCAATATAATGTCATTACGGTCGGGACACGAATGAACAAACGAAATTACCGTAATGACACTATACTGGCTGTAAAGTGCAACGACTCAGCTTTCAGAAACCGTTGGATATTTTTTCGATAGCACAAACGGTGACATATTTACAGTATTCCAAAGTGCCCTTGCCCATACTAGTCGCCGATGACGCACTAGGACTTAAAGGGTTAAACTCTCCCGTAATCAAAACAGTCCGTCAGAAAATATTGTCCCCCAGAAACAAGGCTTGTTCTTCCGACTGTTGCGCACTTCTGTTGTGGGTTAACTTCCGTTGTGGCCTTTGCATTTGCGTTAACCCTTCTGGGCCACCGTACTTAAGGACAACACCACTTGTAAAAGCTGCAGTCATGTTGATGAAGCCTGCAGAACAGAGCTGTAAAAAATCCTGAGTTGTTGTCTGGCAGCTGTATGCTTTAGCTGCTGCTTCTAACGTTCAAGTCCAGAAGAATTTCACTTCCACATACTTTCATCAAAATTCAAACAAACTTGACTAGTGACAGTCCCCTGCTATACCTGTATACATACAGTTTAATTAGTAAATACTGACAGATTCCCTGGATTGATAAAGTTGGTACAACAGCATTTGTGGGCATCTGTTCCAGCTGAGCAGCTGTTTCTAGCAGCTAAGCTCACGTCACCTGTAGTAAACAAGGCTCTCCATCATGTAGAGAAGGTATGCAGGTAATCTTAACTTTATATCTATTCAGCAATATTACAGGTCACTATTGAAAGCTGCAGCCTGCTGTTAAATGGAAAAAAAATTAATTGTTCCATCTGTCCAACACGCCTAATTCTTAATTTATGTTGCTGGATGTAACCTGGAAGTCGTGCAGCTGATTCCATCATGTCAATCACTGAATAGTAACAGAAGGGAGCAGGAGCCCAGCCATTTGTAATTACGTTATTATTTAATTCATAATTCAAGGTACTTTATCTTTCCATATTCAGATGCATATATGTCAGTGGTTAAAAATGGTAGGCTGGTTGTGCACTCGTTCTCCCCCTACATCGTTTCTCTCTCCCCTTACTATGTTCAAGTTGGGAGAACCCTAAAAGCTCACAATAAAAAAGGAGTTACAGTGAAGATAAAGGAAATTATTTAGAAGATAACGCCCAATTCGTCCATATCTGACCTTGGCAAGAGGTTGATCCGCTTGTAAAGAGTTATGTTAACTATGCTGCAGCTGTGCCCTCTGCTCCATCAGTATATTTTAGGACCCACAGATCGAGGCTACATCCATAATATGATTGTACGTTTAACTCATATGAGCAACTTAGGTCCATTCCAGAAATAATTCCCGTGCATAATAATACGCCTAAAAACATTCCCTGTTTCTCACATGAAGAAAAAACTATGGAGGGAGAAAAGTAATGGCGAAAATTAAGATCCGAGATTCCCTTAATTGCAGAACAGCTGCTGAGACAACATGGTTAGCAGCGCCTGTAGCCTCATTCATTATCCATGTTGAATTAACCACCGGTAGCCGAGGCTGATGTCTTTGTTTTCTTCCATAAAGCGATCACGTCATAGGAGTGTGACGAATCAGGGGACAAACATAGTGACAATAAGGCCCCATCAGAAAGCGAGGACTGGGGTCTGCGTCATTTCTGCTAGACTACAGCAAAACCTCAATAAAGTCAACAGTAATGGTTCTCAGTAATTTGCTGGTATATTGAATTACTTTTAAAAATATTGTAATTCTCATCTGCCTTGGTGTTATGTATGATTTTTGATGTTTAACTTTCTTTGTTAAATGTGTAACCAAGTGACAGCAACTGATCATGTGACCGGCTTAAACCTTTAAAGGAGGTAGCTTGGCATCCATTTTGTATCTGCCCTGATGAAGGCCTAGCTGGCTGAAACATGTTGGCATGTTTTTATGTACTTTAGCCCATGATTAATTAAAGGCTTTTTATACTTAACCCTCCGAGTGCCTCAGATTTTTTCAGGAGCTTCTAAGTTGGATCCCCAAACTGAGGAGCACCAGAGGGACAAAATTACCAGAAGATCACCCATGCAGCACTCCATGCATCTGCTTTTTGAATGAAAGTCAACAGCAGTTCCAAAAGTCTCACGTTTAGG
>OMNN01088151.1:0-12522 GCA_900302755.1 Chromis chromis
ACACACACATAAGCTCCATATATATATATATATATATATATACACGGTAAACATTCTACTGTGCACAACAGCCCTGGTGTTAGCGCAAGATTTACACCACTGTCGTCGTCTTTAGTCTTTTATGGGCTGATTTTATTTCATTTTTTTCAAATCCAACATGTGTGGAAAGAATGTCGATTAAATGACAGTGGACTGGCATTTACAGTGAGCCTCTAAAAGGCTGAACAAGCATTTGTCATGAGCTGTAAACCGCAGATGAGAAGGGCTCGCAATCTGTTTGCAGGTTGGACAGTTAAGACCACTGGGCTGTTTTCTGAAATTGGAGGAGAAAGAACCGAGGCTGCAGGACATTAGTTTGCAGAAGATTTACTGCCAATCTGCAATTTGGTGCATTCTGTTGCATTTTATTGTTTTATGAAGAGCAGACCACTGCGGGAGGAGAGTGGGAGTTAATTCAAGATATTATTTCTGGGAGATTAGACCAGGAGAGAGAAAAGTGGTGCAGTGGCTGCTGTATTTAGGTTTCCCAAATCTCCAGCAGCATTTTATTTCTACTGCTGGCAGAGGTGGAGGCGCAGGACTTAACTGAGCACAAAGAGGGACAATGAGGACAGAATAAGGAAGGGAGAGGGGAACACACGGAGGAGCACTGCAGATATTTGTGCTGTGGAAGGAAAATGACTGATAAGAGAAAGATGGTTTTGTTTGTTAACAGACATTAATTTCTTAGGATTTTCAGTGAAGTAAAACAGGAAGAGTGCATGCTCTGTTTCACTGTCTGTGTCAGACCGTGGGACATGGCCAAAGTTCCAGATGGTGTGTGCTGCCCACGGCAAACAGCTAAACGAGACGACTATAGAAAAACTGCTCATGTAACAATCACAATTATATCTGGCAGTCATTCAATAGGGACAGCTTCAACCAGAAAGCTACTAACTAATGAATGAAAACAAGGCAAAACTACAGGTCTGTGTTCACATTTTGATTTAGATTCACCCTGTTTACCCCACATGTTTACACCTTAATCCACAGTTACATGCCTCCAATACAGGCCAAGAAACAGGATCTGCATTGAGAAACTAATCTGCATAAAGACGTGGCTGAACACATCTGGCATATGTGGTGCAGCAGCGCTCACATTATCTTAATGTACTGAGAGAACCCAACATGGACACTGGTGTGTTAGAGAGTGATAGAGAAACAAACTGTCTCTGCAAAGGACTTGAACAAAAGGTGAACAAACACGCACTCTCAGACACACACCCTGCTGAGCTGAAGCTTGCGATGTGCAACCTGATAAAGCTGGACACAGAGAGGAGAGCTGGCTCTCTCTCCTTTACAAACAGGAACACTTGAGCATCCCACTCACAGCAGACAAAGAGACAGCACCACAACCCTGCACTGTCCTCCAAAAGAAACGAGCACACCTACAGACTGAAGCCAAATCACTCTGGAAAACACATCTCCATCACTGTGCACAAGAGAATAGTGACATTAGCTAATGGGTGTCAGTGTACAATCAGGCTGATAAAAAGGACTTGCTTTACAGAAATGCTGAACTGGGTTTGTGGTTAGTTAGAAACAGTGTCACTGTTACATAATTTCTCCAACAGACAAGTAGATTTTTCAGTTATAAAATTCCTTCTCAGTATCTTGCATGTTATGTATCCAGAATCATATTGTGTGTGTGTTTATATTAATGTAAACCCATTCAGCCTATATATTTTCTGTATTTTCAGCCTCCCAAATATCAATATTTTTATTAGCAGCAAGGTTCTAGTATTGATTGAGCTCTAATGAAATCAATATATACACCGATTGTGACATAAATCTTCCTCAGTAAAAAAAAAAAGTAAAACTCTGACACTGTGTATTGTCTTTAAGCAATACTGCTTGACAATAATAACCCAACACAGCAACCAATCATAGACAGAGCACAGCGTATGCTTTTGTTTTGGTATCAAAAGTTGGATAATTCACAGTAGAGATAAGCGCTTCTTCATCAGTAGAGTGGCAATACTGCACCAATTGGCCGAGAAATGGATGAAACTAGTGGTGTAATGAACTGTAGTTAATTCATACGGATCCCACCCACAGTGGAGCATGCGTGTGAACTGTGGATTAAACCATCGTAAAGTGAAATTCAGTTTCTATACTTCTATACGGTTTCTATGCTACTCTGAGAAGTCAGTCCTCTGTCAAGGCCAATGCTGGTCTCACAGTTTGATCTGCGCCAGGTACTCCTGTGTTTCTCCTTCTTACAGATAAAAAGACAAACAGCACTGAAAACATACCTCTACCATGGTGAGGAATACAGTAGTCCCTCGTCTATCGCGGGGGTTAGGTTCCAGAACCTCCCGCGACAGGCGAAAATCCACGAAGTAGCGACCTTATATTTATTTCATCATTATATATATATATATGTTAAGGCTTTATAAACCCTCCACACACTCGCTGAGTGTGAGCAACACTATGCGCAGCGAGCAGACGTCGATGTGAAATGGACATGGCGAGATGCTGAACACATGCTATATGCGGGAGACGGGGTGCCCAGGATACAGAAGACAGTGCTCTGGTTGGTATATACAATTTAAATATCTGTGATACAGTGAGACTGCGAAAAGTGAACCGTGAAACAGCGAGGGACTACTGTATTCAATCTCAACGCAGAGGTGCAGTGATATAATGACAAAAGGCCTGGATATGAACTTTGTGACCCATTGCACCCATACATTAAACTCTCCTGAACAGACCCCGAGGCTTCACGCTACAAGTCCAACATCAAACACTGACAATGTGTTGTGTAACAAAGCCTAAATCCTGGTCTGACAAAGAACTTAAATGCTACAAAATAACACTTGTCACCTGAAGCATCATCGGGTAATAACGCACGTACACCTCACCAGCAACTCCACTCATCCCTCACAGAAAGGCTCAGAGGAGCTGCACTGACTAACCTTGACTGCTGCGACATGACTCTGAGGGTTTACATATCAACAACCAGCTCCTCTGTCCAACCAAGGAGGATTAGTCACATCATAGTTGGAACATGGCCTGAGGTTAGTGGTGGTGGTGGAGACAAAAAAAATCACTTCAGATGTGCGTCAAGTTTGTATTCAGTAGATTTTCACATTTTGTAATAGAAAGCCAGCATCAAACAGAATTCAAATCTGTGTTTGTTTGCTGGAATCTGCTCAGAGTGCCAAATGGGCAGAGGATGAGCATGTAGGTTAAGTGCAACTGCAAAATGAGATTTGACAGCACTGCAAAGGGCTCAGAGGAACTATTTTACATAACGACAATTTGCAGCATTTTGTGGTGCTGCATGTGGAGCAGAAATGTTCCATGTAAGGTAGGTGGTGTTAAAGCATGTGGGAGATCTACCCTGGAGAACACAGAAACTACAACTGGCATGACTGCGATAAGAGCTGACAGGCTCTCACTAACGTCCTGGCCAGCGTTTCTGAGCCAAGTTTGATGTCTGCTCCCAAAACACCTCAAGCTGATACGACGCGGTGGGCTTGTAGAAAGACGTCTCCCGGCAGTCAACCAACATGACAGCGGTGACGCCAAGCCGTCACACAAAGCTGCTTATGTCACCTTTCCAGTGCACAAGAATCAGCAAAGCAGAGATCACAAACTTGTCTTATACGCAATGAAGAATTAAGAAAAACAGGAGATGGGGTGTTAATACCAAGGGAAGAGGAGCAGAGGCTTAAGCCTTAAGGAAACGTCTTTATATAAGAATCTTCTCATGGAATAGAGAAGAGCATCCAAGTAGCAGTTCTATCCAATTATCCAAAACACTGCTGAGGCTTCATAGTAGCGTGACACAACAGTCTGAGTGTTTCAATCGCATTTGCAACTAAAAATAGTTATGTGCCGACTATAAAATGTATTTAAGAGCATGTGTGGGATTAAAAGGTATTATTAAATTTACTAAAAGTAGTCTGCATCTATGGGTGATAACACAGCAACGATGATGATGGTATAATCACTGTGCTGAACCGCTAACACTGTTTTCATGTATAGTCTTACTCAGTGACCTGCAGCATCTGTGCAATCATCACCTCCCAACATTTCTCTTGTGCAGTGAATTATCTGTATGAACAGTTGTACTGCTGTTAATAAGAAGCTTCTTCCCTGCATTGCTGAATTTTTGGCGCCCCCCAAACAGGTTTTGGCTCACACAAGAGGAAAATTACCAGCGCCAAAGTGATGAGAACTGAGAATATAAAGTAGAAATTTGCAATAATAAGCCCTCTTTTTAATTGTATTTTTTATCATGTTGGAGTTTTTAGTTTAACTCTAAATTTTTTTATTTAATATGTAACCTTTGTTTACATCCCATACTGTGCTGCATCATACAGTGACATACTTTCTTTGCCAAAGTAAAATTACCTTTAATGAAACGTTCATGGTGCTTTTTTAGACAAAAATTTAATCGTTCAGATTATTTGACTACTCAGTAAAATAGTCAAGAGATTAATAAATAGAAACATAGTGGTTAGTGGCAGCCCTAGTAGCTGCTCTGTGGCGGAGAGAACACGTAGCTGGGTTAATGGTATGTCAACAAGATCAACAGAGCTAACTGGATTTACGGAGTAGAATCCTTCTGTTGTGTCACTGCAGAGCAGAGCGACGAGGACACTGAGCCTTTTCTTTTGACCTGACAATAGACGAGAACAGCAACCGTACACAAAGACAGTGACAGCTGTAGATTTAAAATGCTATGAATGTGTCAAAATTAAAATAAGAAATTAGTAAAATGTCAGTGATGAACTAGACTAAAATGTTTGTTGTGCTTGTTGAGTAAAACTAGGCTAAAACTAAATCAGTACTGAGCAGACTTTTTGATTTAAAACAAAGAACTACATTATTATAGAAGTGTTTCATACTGTTTAAAGCAACAGCAGAAATTATTTTAAAAGTGATTTAAAAACTGGCGGCACCCAGCGGGGGCACGCACGACTATTCAAATATCTAAATTATTATCCGGATACTACCACAACGACCGAATATTCGAATATTCAGGACTAGCCCTAAAATAAATACATTCTTCTAAAATTACCAAAAGTATACCAGTTATCAGAGCCAGAAACTGTAAGAACAGAGGATCATCAGGTTTTTAACTTTCCAACAGTCCTTGAATGACTCAGCTGTTGCATGCCATTTATTTAAGAAACTTAGCCAATACCAAAGCATAAAATTGTGAGCTTTATTCATCGTAATTACTTTATTCTACATGTCTTATTTAAAGATTTAAGACACAGGAACTATTTGCACGTCTATTTAATGAGGCAGGTGTTTTGAGTTTCCAGAAGTTGATCAAAAAGATTCTTGCATGCTGTCTATCTTGCAAAAATAAATTTATTAGTGACATTTTAGTGCTAGACCTTCATCTGGCAAAGCATTTAACATTTGGCAAAAACTAACTGTCTGCCCTAATCAGACTCTAACTAAACTAAAAGATCTGCACTAGTATTGGTAACACTTGTAGGCACTTTGGAAAATGTTGTACATATTGACTGCAGGTTTTTAGTCAAACAAATTTAACTTTTCAGCTGTCCTGTTTTCTTTTTTATGACATATGGCATCATAACTTTAACTGTGCTAAAGACATGTTTGAGTTATTTCTACTTTTATCCATTGTTGTGTTGTTTCCATGGAGGTGCAGGACTTTATATTTCTGTTAAAACGAGCCCACAGTGAGTGAAAATGTGACAAGCAGAAAACACCCAGAAACTGCTTAGAGTGCAGAATGTTAATCTTCAATTCGCCCCTCAAGTTCTTGATGCGCTCCTAAATTTTTCAGCTTTGTTTTTTAACTTAACCACAAATATGCTCTTTGGGATAAAGTAATAATCAAGCTCTGGCTTTAGATAATCTTTGTAAAACACTCTTATACAAAACAAGGGCTGTGGATTTTCCTCCCATTACTTTGATTCAACGTTTATCTCTTAATGACCAGTATGCAGAGGAGGAATGATTGCAGCAAATATGAACACCATGTTGTTGTTTTAAGAGACTTGAAAAACTAGATCTATGTCTGTGAAGGTTCTCAGTCATCCAGGTCATGGTTAACCTCGTAGTTTCAATCGTAGCATCTGGACTTGCTTGAGTTTGTCGAATACATTTCACCTCTCATCCAAGAGGCTTCATCAGTTCTAAAATGATGCACCTGCATCTGAAGAACACAGGCCACTCGTTCGAAGACAATAATGTATACATTTTGGCCAGAGAGGATAGATGGTTTGAGAGGGGGGTGAAGGAAGCCATCTATGTTAAACTGGAACAACCATCTTTAAACAGAGGGGGAGGCTTGAGACATCACCTCTCACCAGTTTTACATTCTCTACCCAGGAAGAACAGAACCCATTCACACCTGGCCACAACGGGACCTAACGAATCCCATTGTGAGAGGGAAGGACCTAACGACTCGCATTGGCTCCATTCACACCTGGTCATAATGGGCCCTAACAAACCCCAGTGTGAGGGAAGGACCTAACGACTCACATAATGAGGCGAGGGCCAACACACACCCAGCAGCAAAAGCTTCAATAGTGTTAATGGCTCCTGAAGAGTATAAAATCTGGAACTCCCAACCAGTCATTTTAGAACTGATGAAGCCTCTTGGATGAGAGGTGAAACGTCTTCGACAAACTCAAGCAAGTCCAGATGCTACGATTGAAGCTACGAGGATAGATTTATCTATCACATATAGAGGTACTCAAATTAAAGACTGGAAGTAGAGGAAAAAAGCGAACCACCTCTTAAAGACACCAATTCGTGACCTCTCTATTTCTTGGCAAATAAAAGCGTTGCACAGTACTGAACCTTGTTTCCAGAAGGAAACATTGCACATAGAAGTGCCAGGCGGAAAAATAAACTAGTGTTCATCGAGTAGTAAAACTACATAGCTACCTCTGAAAACCAAATGGTTTTTTTTAACATTTCTATTTAAATATGGATTAAACAAATGAGATACAAGAGTGTGATATTGAAGAGAGTTGTCTAAGCACATTTCTCATCATATTGAACTATTCCTCTAACAACATATAAAAGCAAACAGGAAATCATTCAAATCTGCATTTGCTTGATTGCAGGTTCAGTAGAGGTGATCACTAAACCACTGATTACATTAACCAGTACAATCTATCTAGTTCTAAAGCAGTCCAGAGCTCCGCTGGCAAACCACTCTGAGCTGTTCCCAGCAGCAGTCCCTTCTGTATATTCAGAGTCACTGACACATAAAGAGGTTCTATTAAAAGAGCATCTTTCTTGTACAAGCTTGCTGGAGTAGACAGTAAGGAGCTCCTCGGAACTGAGCAATTAAGTAAAATTAAGCCATCTGTTGTCATAAATGGTTAAATTATATGTCAGGGTGTTAAGTGAGTAAAAAACCATCAATGACTTTCATCCCGCCTCAGTCCTCAAAGCAAAAGTCAGTATGAAGTCTGGTTACATGTTTCTGTTTTTAGGGGTGCTACAAATGAGTGAACAAGTGTTTTTTTTTTATAGAAGCACATGAAAGATAAGCAGATAAACGGCACAGACGCAGCAGCTTCCTGAGGCGAGACAGACTGCAAGCCCACACAGCTCATCAGCCTGCTCCAGTCACTCTGCTCCAGATCTGTCTGCCTTCATTTGAGCTCATCAGCAGCAGCACTAATTGCTCGGGACAACCAATGTTTAATGCTAAATGGTGCGAGAGCGCTGGCACAAGTAAATATGATAATGGATTCCTTACAAAACCATGTTTAACATGACTCAGTTTGTTTCTTGGTTAAACTAAATGGTAGCAGAGACAACCTTGATGACCAGAAGCCTGATTTTTGTGGTAATGATTATATAAAGTGACATTTGGGATTTTTGACAAACCACAATGTATTCTGATGGTTTTTAGCCTCTGCAAGTTGAGTTATCAGCTGAATGACGGTTTTTACTTACTCTAACTCAGAATTTTGGTGATATTATCAGTAGGACCGACCAAAATGTGTCAAGTAAGAATTTAAATCAAAATTTTTCAAAATTAAATGAATTTTAACAGCGGTCACAATTTTGACTATAGAAACATGATCGACTGTGGTATTGACATTTTAAAAATCCGCTCGTAGAAAGGTCCAGTCGTAGAAAACTCAGCTAAAAGAAAACAGCACGTGTCGGTAAAACCACACGGTTTCAACTTGGGTAAATCTACTGTAGCCAGCATGTGAGGCGTTTAGGGACCATCAGTAAATTGTAGTATCTACCAATAAGCAGCACTTCAGCAAGTGTTATGCCCAGTTAATGAGATAGTAACAAAATAAATCTAGAAATAAATAAATCTTAGATTAAAATATTTTACAAATATCAAGTCTTGTATCACTGAAAACCAATGCAACACATATCTAGGTAATGCAAAAACAACTATTCATCAGCATGAATGGTGGACTAATAGTTATGGCAATGCTGTGCCAAAATAAATGGTTGGGGTGGAGCAACAAAATCATCTGCTGGTGCCACCAACCAAGAAAGTTGGTAGCTACATGTGGAAAAGTTATTCTGTAGCCCTGAATAAGGTATTAAAAACACTGTTTTGTTGTCTGTACTTGGACTTGGGTACTGTATAATCACTAGTATTGGAAAAACTCCAAACACATGACATTGTTATGAGCGATTTTACACAAAATACATTGCTGGGCTCATGTGTACTACAAATAAATAATGTAAAAAGGTCACTCAATAAATATACTTGACAACACACACGGGCATAAAAGTAGCGCCAACACTCCATACCATAAAAACATGCCTGTATATAGTGTTGTAAAGTGCAGAGAGAGTCTATAGCCCACAATAAGTGATAAAAAATGAGGACGAGGGAGTAAAATCTGCCCCACAACTAAACAACCCCAGACAGCAGCTCTCTCCAAGCTGTAACCCAGATAAACAAGACTCTGGTCTACAACACCACCAAGAGACAAACCAGCTCCACTGAAAAGTTTGCTGTGATAGAGTTCGTGTTTTGTATTCTAAAAGTCAAGTAAATAAACTTTCAGTGTGGTCTAAACTCCAGTGTGCTGCTACATTTACAAGAAATCCTCTTGAAGGCTGCCAGTGTGCCCACAGTCAGTGGAGTCACTCCAATAAGAGTCTCTTACGGCTCCATGAACAGAAGCTTGGCTCGACTGATTTGTGCTTTCCAGATAATTAAAATTAAATGTCCCGCGACAGTAAGTGCACCATAT
Source organism: Chromis chromis (assembly GCA_900302755.1). Classification (NCBI taxonomy): domain Eukaryota; kingdom Metazoa; phylum Chordata; class Actinopteri; family Pomacentridae; genus Chromis; species Chromis chromis. The sequence goes on from OMNN01088151.1 coordinate 9,228, forward strand.
GAGGTTTCATTCCAAAACAAAAAATCTACAATTTGTATAAACTGACTCCTTGTTAAATGACGGATTGCACTAAATGAGTTTTTTCTCTAAAGGCTAGAAAGTTTTCTGTGAGCGCTACACAAGAAAGTGTAACTCCATCCCAGAGCATGAGAGAACTAAACATATCTTTATTTATTCAGAGCTCATTTAGGCCTCCGAACTCCGAGCAGTTTCTGGGTGTTTTTTGCTCTTGTCACAGTTTATTTACTGTGGGCTCATTTTTCACTGCAATATAAAGTCAAGCACCTCTATGGAAACAGCACAACCATGAAGTATGACACAGTTATAATGTCATAAATCATTAAAGAAGGAAAAACTAAAGTGAAAAAATCTGGAATCAACATGTGTGACATTTTTCAGTCCAGTTACCAATACTAGAAAAAAAGTTACTCTGCCTGTAGTGTGTTTTTTCAAACCTGAACGTTACCGGTGACCCAAACGTAGCTGCCACTATCCAAGAATATTTTCATTCAGGACATACATACGACGTGATACTGGATATGCTCAGGACTAATCCCGGAATTTCAATTAGTATGTGTACACTGAAGACGCATTTAAAAGAAGTTGGTTCAAAAGACGAACGGCGCCGTCGTCCAATCAGCGATGTCTCATGTTGCCCACTGGTCCCTACCTCTTCCGTTAGGTTAATGTCGTTGTGTTTTGCACTTCAGGGCCACCGTAGTTAATCACAGCTGAGTCACTGATGGCTCCACAGGTTTAATGAGCAAGGCAGAATGTATTTTTTTCTACTGAATCTAGATAAAGCAAACTAACTTATTTTTGGGACTTTTGAAATGAGACAAGCAAAGTGGTTTTGATTAAATATCATGATTTTAGATGAGTTGTTTAAGGACCCTCAGGAAAGTCAAAGTGCAACAATTCTCTGTTTTTACAGTTTCTCGCTCTGATAAATGGTGTGGTTATGGTGATTTTTTTGTGTGTTTTAATGTCTTTGTTTTGCATTTGCCTTCTGCTTTCACACTGCTAACCTGGCTATGGCTAGTTTGTTCTTATGTACGCACATCCCAGTATTTTATTATAGAAAAGCATTTTTTGTGCCAGTGATTTTATTTTATTTTTTAAATATATTTTGTCTTCACGAATGTTTGTATTAGTGCCTAATAACGAAGAACTATGTTTTGTTGTCAGTACCATGTGCATTAGCATTATTATTTCCCTTTCAATTTTCTTTGCATCTTGTCCATTTTATTTATTATCCAACAATATAGCACAAGATAATTACTTACGTGACATGTTTACTAGAATGAACATTTCCTTTTTAATATTGCAGTACATGCTTATCAACTATTTCAATAATTGTTTCCATTTTATTGACTATAAAACATTAGTCCAGGGAAATGAAATGGTGCATTTGGGGCAACATTCAGTTATGTTCACTGTCCATTTTAATGAATGTAATTTAATTAAACAGATTACAACTTTTGAGTATTGTAATGCTCAAATAGCTTTCTGAAACAAAACTGTTTGTCCTTGTTGTTTATTCGAGCATCTGCCTTTAAATATAATATGTTTTCAACAATCCAACCAAAGCTCCTTATGTAACTATGATGAAGAACTTAAGGAGCTCAGATTTTATATTGCATCTCCGTTTTAAGTGCAGTTTAGTCCAGCTCTCACTAAGAAGACACGCTCAGAGTAAAACACTAGGAATTGCATCTTGGGACCTTATAATCTGATCAGTGCACCATATGCATATCCCAACCATAATGCTGGTAAGATAAAACAGACTGTCTCTCCACCCCGCCTTAAGAGGCTTTTAAAACTGCTGCTGAACTTTAGGTGGCTGCACTTTCCCTTTTGCTATAAGTCTTGTTCCAAGGTACACAACCAGATTAAAGAATAAAGCCTGGTTTGGAGTAGTTTGTGTTTATCTGTGTGTGTCTGTGTGTGTGCATATTTAGGGTTTATCTGCTGGGAGCAGCACCTTACTTTATCCGAAAAACTGCTTCTGTGCACGTCTGAATGATCCCAGCGTCATAATTCTTGAATACATTTGCGCTGAACTACATGTGGTGACGGAGGCTGTTTGATTGAAGAGGCAGCGGAGACAATAGGAGACAAACGAGTTGTCAAGCAAGACAGTTTGATTGTCTGCTTCAAAAGCATGTTTCATAATATGTGATTACAGGGTGGACAAGTGGCTGCAGCAAATGTTGTGCAAGCAGAAGCTTTCCATGAAAGCAGACAGTACGTGTACAAGGCGTGCCTATTCATTACTAAAGCTCTATTCAATTGTATTTATTCCAATTTTATTTAACTCATTATATTCATGTGGATGGAAACTTTCAGGGATTTGTTTGTTGTTTGTGGTTGTCAATGTATAACACATGATATTTTTGTAATTTAGTAGCCACACCTATTCAGAAGATCATCATCCCTACAGCCAGTGGGAGATGAACTGCCAGACACCTGAATTTCCCTTTGGGGATAAATAAAGTTTTATTCTATTCTATTCTATTCACCTTGTAAACACATCATTAACAGGCTGGTTGGAGAGCCAGTGAGCAACACAATGAACCTTTTTCTTCAGGGAAGTGGAAGCTAAATGTCTACACACACATCCAACACTTAGACAGCAAACTACTGGCTTTACTGGGAGTGAAAACATCAATATTTAATTTGAACCAAACATTTAATTTGACTGAGCATTGCAGTCATGTTAGCCAAGGTGATAGATAATAATAAAAAAAAGTTAATGAGACTATTTCAACAGACAATTTTGGATATAAATTTTGCCACTATATAGTAGTATCTGTCTCCTGACAGAAACACGAGCCGGCCACGGAGAAAGGAAAGCGACCTTCACTAAGTGTCACTAGGTACCACACTGCCATAAACAGTTAAATAGCCACCAAATGTTTCTGTTTATCACTGAGGTCATAGTGGGTGCTGGTGATGGTCGATGTCGCAGTGCATTTAAAATTGTTCCTAGTATTTTGCTATTTGCTAATACATTTATACTTAGTTTCAGTCTATAAGATGTCAGAAAACAGCAATAAATAAAAGCCCCTTAAATTTCAAAAAGTTATAAAATTACTTGTGTAGTCCGACCAAACTGTAAGTCCAAAAAGACAGTAAGTTATTATCAAATTACAAAAGGAAAAACTGAACATTCTCACAGTCTAGAAGCTAAAACTACAAAAGTGTTCCATTTGCTTGAAAAATTAGTTTAACAATTAATTATCAAAATATTTGCCAGTTATTTTCCTCTTAATCAGCTTAATCGACTAATATA
>OMNN01088156.1:0-13327 GCA_900302755.1 Chromis chromis
ATGCCTTCATGGATTTCCTTGGGAGTCATGCCCTTTCGGGACAGGTACTGTATCACAACATGGTCACCAACTTGGTTCATTTTGCTTGAATGACCTACCCTACCCTACTAGACTCAGGTATTATACAGGCATTAATGCACACAATGAGTCCAAACTGAACTCAAACTATTGTGACATGTTGCTCTCTCAGACTACTAAACATTTTGATTAACAAGTCTTGTTTTCTTGGTCAGGCTCAAAACTTATCAATCACCCCTCGTAGTTCAATAAAAAAAAAAAACCTATTGACACCTCATGACAGATTTCTGTGTTACAAAGCACACCTTGCGTTTTAAAAGAAGACTGGTCTATTTTTATATTTGCAGTGCAGATCTCTACTGTGCCTTTGAACCACATACATACTGCTCACATGATGTAGGCACTCTTACTGATGGCATCGTACTCATGCAGCAGCCGCATCGTGAACCCTTCGTATACATTACTGTTCAATGTAGCCACAAGGTAAATATCAACAATATGTTCTGAATGCTATTTGTCTGATTCGTGCGTGCATGTGTTCCAATGCGCCAAAAGCCCTTACCTGTTCTGGTAGCTAAAATAAGCAGCGTCTCGTTGGATGGTGCATAATTGTTTTCCATAGCAGCATAGAGTTTGGGGGGAAAATTCAAACTGCAAGAATAAAGAGACAAAAACTATTATTTGCAGACCTGCGACATGAGGGAAGCTGAAGTGAGTAAGTTGCACAGTTCATACATACACTTCTTACATGCATACTGCAGTAGGATCCACAACAAAACTTTTAAAGTGGTCCCACCCAGCCTAAACCTGACCCCAACATTATACTAAACTGTCTGTTTAATGTAGGGCAACAACTAGCAGCTAGTTGGATTAGCATAAATACCAGAAACAAAAAGAAACTGCTAGTCTGGTTCTGTCCAACAGAGACAAAATCCAACAAGCAGCACTTCCAAAGCTCACTAATTAACATGTTAAGTCTTGTTTAATCTATAAGGTGTCTGGAAGCAGTTTTTAGAGAACCTCACCAGACTGTTTTTCTACACCTGAACAGACCAGATGAAATTTAAAAGACACAAACAAATGGTTCTGCCTTACCTTCCTCCCACAACAGTACCCTAGGCCCTGCATGACGGGGTCAATCTCCGACTCAAACACCTCGGCCAGCTTGGAGCAGTACTTGTAGACCCGGGACGTCTTTCGGTTGTACAGCCAGGCGTTGTTGAACATCAACCAGATATCCTCCACATATTGCCACGGTTCTTGATACTGTCCCGTGTCCAGCTTCCGCTTGATGGTCGACAGGTCCATAGGGTTCTTCACGATGTCAAAGTAGTCCTGGTTTGGAAGGGGCGCCATCCGGATTAGAGGGATAGGTTGAGGTAAAGTTCAGGAGTTGAGAAAGATCAGAGGAGGGAGAGAAGAAAGTGCAGCAAGATGGTGGAGGGTTTGGTCACCCAAGAGAAGAAGTCGAGAGAGAGGGGGAGGAGCGTGACCAATGTCATCAGCATTGTGGCCGTCAGATGAAGGTGTGATGAAGGTATCGCAGTCGACCAGGTGGGACCAGAGTAGGGAGAGAAGAGGGTGCAGGGGGACAATGTTGTTGAGCGCTGCAGAGAAGAAGGTTCACGTGCAAACAGAGAGACATGACAACGTCTGCCCTCCAGCTCTCTGCTTTGCACCCTACATTTAAAGTCCCTATTTGTGCTGTGAACATGGGCCAGGCAACCTCTGCAGCTCATGTAACCACTAAAAAATATAAAAACGAGCCACAGATGCAATGTATTGATGATGTAATTTCCATGTTCGTACTGCAACTGAAGCCCAACCATGTGATTATGAAATTATCATTGATCAATTTGTGTTAAAGAATACTTTTACTCATTTTGTCACATAGTTGGGGGAATGGTTTTGTGCCGAGGTCTGAAGGCAAACAAAACTTCCAGGCCAGGGCAGTGATCAGGGTGCAAAACCAAGAAGAACAGAGCAGTGGCAAAAGCAACAGGCAGACAGAGATCTACTGTTTTAAGCAACATAAGTGTTGGCATTAACAATGCCAGCAGCGTGAGTGGCAATATGATGGCAGAGTTAAAGCCAACAGTGCTGAGGTGAAGCAATTGTAAGAGGACGGATGAGTCTCCAAGTTGCTTTTCTGTTCCCGTCTCCTGCTGCCCTCTGATTCTCCTCAAAGTAAAGCACATTTGAAAAAGAAGCAAAGAGGAAGGCGAGGAAGAGAAAAGCTTTTTTAGAGATTCAACCAAAAAAATTTAAAAAAACAAGAAGGAGGAGGTGTGAGTTTCACAGAGCAGGGTCCATCTCAGTGTCACCATGGCAACAAGACTTAGGAAACAGACCCTCATCTCTGAATGGAACCACTCACATGAACAAACAAGTGATGCATATTACCATGTCAACCTGCAGGGCTTTATATCACGACACCACGGTTATAAATATGTAATATTAATAATAATATCAGTTTGTACATTTCCAATGAGAAGCTGCATGTTTATATGAAAACGGTGTTTAATTATCTAACAGTGGAAAGCTGCATTACTTGACTGTGGAGGTTCCTGAAGGAGAGGTGAGCCAATAGCCTGGTGCTTGCTCATCACTGCTCTAAAAATGGTATTTATTAAATTTTGTATTTCATAAGGCAGTGGGAGGATGGACACCGTCACTCTGTTTCAATTTAAGTGTATCCTCGTAGTTTCAATCGTAGCATCTGGACTTGGTTGAGTTAGCTCGAAGACGTTTCACCTCTCATCCAAGAGGCTTCATCAGTTCTAAACTGACTGGTTGGGAGTTCCAGATTTTATACTCTTCAGGAGCCATTAACACTATTGAAACTCCAGTCTGCTGGGTGAGTGTTGCCCCTCTCTCATTATGCGAGTCGTTAGGTCCTTCCCTCTCACAGTGGGGTTCGTTAGGGACCTTTGTGGCCAGGTGTGAACGACCCTCATTGGCACCATTGACACCTGAAGCCTCTTGGATGAGAGGTGGAACGACTTCGAGCTAACTCAACCAAGTCCAGATGCTACGATTGAAACTACGTGTCATTTCATGTATTTCTTGTCTGAAAAGCAGCCAAAAGCTACCTGGACTAAATGAGAATCAGAAATCACAGGTTTGTTTGGAACATGTGCAACAGCCAAGAATACTGTGGTGTTTGAAGTGCACTTGTTTGACTGTCATGTAGGAAGCTGCAGGATCCCAGAGTGATGACTACACTCTCTGTGCTGCTGGGACTAAACCTCTCTGAGATGGAGGAAGAAGAGGAGCCCACTCCTCCTCCTCCTCCCAAACCCAAAGAGACTCAGCCACCTCCTCCCAAAGAGGAAGACCTGCCTGAAAACAAGAGAAAGGTAAATCAATTGATTGTAATCTTATCTAATCATGAATCCTATTTCTGACTTCAGTTAATCTCTCTCTATTTCTACTTTCTTTTACAGGCCTTGAAGGAAAAAGAACTTGGGAACGCTGCATATAAGAATAAGGACTTTGACATGGCGCTGAAACATTATGAAGAAGCAATTAAACATGACCCTACCAACATGACTTATATATCTAATCAAGCAGGTTAGTATTCTCACACTTTGGAAGACTAATATCAGCTTCACAGATTTGAGCTGACAGGCACATAAAATACGTAGGAAAAAATAATTTCTCATATATAGAATTTGAGTGGCGTAATAAGGGAGATTTTTATGATTGATTGTGTAACAGCCGATGCAGACCTCAGTGTTGTGATGTATTACTTCCCCGCCACTTCAAATACGTCCACAGTTTGGGAAAAATATGACATTTTTAAAATGCAAATTGACGTGAACTCGTAGGCTGCTTTGTGAATCCTTCAGGAATATGACATGCTGACATGACATATAGCTTTTAATTATTCCTTTAAATGTTAAATGTGTACTTTTTTTGTTATCATTTCAGCTGTGTATTTTGAGATGGGAGATTTTGACAAGTGCCGAGAGCTGTGTGACAAGGCCATTGATGTTGGCAGAGAGAACCGGGAAGACTACAGACAAATTGCAAAGTGAGTTTTTTAAAATACTAGTGAGCGATTTCCAGTAATGTCAAAGTAGTCTTTTTTTCTTCTTCTTTTTTCCCTGTTGTCCCTCACAAGTTAGAAGATCTTTTGGGGACTTATGGGACTTGGGGGGGTTAATAACCACACACTTCTTGGGGTCTAGCTGTGTTTGTGTTGTCTGATATCATAGGAAATCAAATGTGTTTATTGTTGGTCTGACCGGCCACCCTGGTAAGGAGGATTAGAGCATTCTGTTACAGGGAGAGTGAGATATTTTTACATGTCGGAATAGCTGGGCACATATACGGGTGCACTCTCTCCTGAAATGTAAATGGCTGCATATATGTAGTTCTTATATCTGAAGCATTTTAGAATCTGCCTCTCACTCATCCATTCACACACACACTGCAATTCATGCTGCCATGCAAGGTGCTGACCTGAAGAGCAGTTTTGGGGTCAGAGTCTTGCTCAGGGACACACACTTCCTCCTGAGCCACAGACACTCCTCAAAGTGACAGATGTAGTTGTGTAACAACTTAATAAAGGCCATTTCATGATTTCTTCACGACCAGTGGACTATGAGAGCTGACAGTGGATGTGCACTCAGTTTTATTCATACTACAATAGGTGTGTGTCAGTCTTCTGTGCAGATGGTGGCAATGCCCCTCACATTGAACACAGAAATAGACATAGGATTCCCGTAGAGGTTTCTGAAAGGCTGTGATTTAGCATTTTTTACAGGATGTAGCAGCTCGACACAGATTGAGCTGTAGCACCATGTCAGTGTAATTACTCCTGAGGTGCACTGAGCACAACGGACAAAATAAATAGTCGAATTTAGAACTTTCCACTGTGTTTAGACACGATCATTGAAAAGCATCTAAGCACAAATCGGACCACCTCCAAAGTCCAGCAGCTACTACATTAATTATAACTCCTATGATGAAGCAGAAAGGTGCGGATGATGGAGAGTCTTCTCCTACAGTCTCTCCTCGTAGCAAGCTTTTGTTTTGAGCAGCATTTGTTTTTCTTTTGCATGCACAACTGGCATGCTTGCAGAGCGAACAGTCATGGTCACAAATTTTGGGCTGCATGGACTGTCCACAGAGAGGTCGACCTGTGGATCCTCACATACTTGGGTGGATGACAAAATTTACATCACCCCTGCGGATATGTGGAAATAATGAATTGGTCTTTAAGTTAGAGAAAGGGGTTCCAATGTTAGAAAGCTGTTGAGGAGGTCCTTCTGCTGTTTGACTGTTAGGCCGACCATAAGCAGCTCTGAAGAAGCACACTGCCCTTTTAACAACATCTTTTAAACAGGATCCAGCTGTGGTAAAGAAGAACCACTAAGTGGCAGTGTTGCTCTGTCGCTTCCCACTGCTGTGGATGCAAATCACCTGTCACATTTGACTTAAGAATTTTGTTAAAGAGCATAAAGGCGGTTGTATTTGTTTCATAGCTATAATCAAATCTCAGAAGCAAAGAACTTTCCCACACATTCTTTAGTTTAGGGAACAAGAATGATGTCAGGTCATTGTGCTCTCATGTAATAATAATAATCCTCCTCTTCTGTTTACAGGGCCCTGGCTCGAATTGGCAACTCATACTTCAAGCAGGAAAAATACAAAGAGGCAGTTCAGTATTTCAACAAGAGTTTGACAGAGCACCGCACTCCTGATGTCTTGAAGAAGTGTCAACAGGTGCAGTGGCTTCAGAAGACAATTAACATACAGTATACTTCATAAAAACCGCACCAGAACTTCACTTAACCTTGATACTGTGATTTGTTCTGCAGGCAGAGAAGATCTTGAAAGAACAGGAGAAACTAGCCTACATCAACCCAGAGTTAGCGCTGGAGGAGAAGAGTAAGGGCAACGACGCCTTCCAAAAAGGTAAGTGTTGTAGATGTAGCGCTTGCTGGTTCATCGTCATTTGATTCACGGTTTAAGAACTTGCATAAAGATGAACTCCTCTTTTCCAGGAGACTACCCCTTAGCCATGAAACATTACACCGAGGCCATCAAGAGAAATCCCAACGATGCCAAACTCTTCAGTAACAGAGCAGCCTGCTACACAAAGCTGTTGGAGTTTCAGCTTGCCCTGAAGGTATGGTGCATCCTTACCAAGCATCTTTTCATGTGGTTCTAACCTGCTTAAAGTGTGTGGACTTTACTGTACATGAAAAATGACCTTGATAATCTTGTTTTGTCAGGATTGTGAAGAGTGCATCAAGCTTGAGCCCAGCTTCAGTAAGTAGTAACTTAATACGTTAAGTATTCAAGTTACAGTGTAGTTAAAATGATAGATTCTTACAAAGTCATTTTGGTTTTACAACTAATTTAACACATCTATCCACAGTTAAAGGCTACACGCGCAAAGGAGCAGCTTTGGAGGCCATGAAAGATTATTCTAAAGCTATGGATGTGTACCAGAAGGCTCTAGAGCTGGACTCTTCCTCAAAGGTAATGGTTACTTTATCGTTAACCCATGTTGGTAAAATTGGGGTGGCAAAGAGGTGAACTGTGTGCCCCTGTATGCATTGAACTTTCAAAGGAATTTGCTGCAGATTGGTCACGTCTCTGCTCTTAGTTGTGGCAACAAGCACAGTCAGAATTGACTCTAGTGAAGTGTAACCACACTTTTGACTCACTCTTTCATCGTGACTAAAAGCAGGATCTCCGTCTGTCTGCTGCACAGTGCTGCAGCATGCGTGAGATAGAGTAGGCCTGCTCCTTTAACATAGGCTCAGAGAGAGAGAGCTGTCCTGCCTGGATTGGGAATAGTGAAAATGCTTCAGAAATAATGCGATAAAATGTGCAGGATAATGTTTATGCAGCAGCTACACATAATAATCTAATAATCTAACCTTTATTGATCCCCTTGGAGAAATTCCTTCTCTGCATTGACCCATCCTATTCAAAGTTAACCTTAACTATACATGCTAGGAGCAGTGGGCTGCTGCGGTGCAGTGCCCAGGGAGCAGTCAGGGGTTAAAGGCCTTGTTCAAGGGCCCAACAGTGGCCCTAGTGGGGGTGACCTTCTGATCAGTAGCCCAGGGGCTTAACCTGTTGTGCCACCACTGCCCCTTAAATATATAAATAAATCAGGTTTCTTAATGTACTCGGTACCAACAGCAGAACCGATAATGTCTGAACTTTCCGATCTTTACCTTTTAACACCGTGTTCCAGTACTTATCCCTATTAGCTATACATAAACACTTGTAGTATTGGTAGGAGTAACATGACAACTAGAGTAACATCAGAGTAAATAAAGAGCACTGAAAGTTATAATTCAAATAAATAAGTATGGATTCCAAAGTATTTTTGGTGGGGTGTGCAGTTCATGTTAGTATTTTCCGTTCAATATGAGTGATTGTCTTTTTCCATATTCTTCCCTCTCCACCTCCAGGAAGCCACAGAAGGCCTGCAGCGCTGTATGGTCAGTCAGGCCATGAGGAATGACAGCCCTGAGGAGGTGAAGAAACGGGCCATGGCTGATCCTGAGGTGCAGCAGATTATGTCTGACCCAGCGATGCGCATGATCCTTGAGCAAATGCAGAAGGACCCTCAAGCACTTAGCGAGTAAGTTCACCAGCTTTCGTGTCGACGTCTGTGTCTCTGCTGTCAAACAATGTGTTTAAGATATGCAGTGATTCTTGGAAACCCATTAATAATTTGGCGTGTTACCTGTTTGATTCGCAGCCACTTAAAGAATCCAGTTATTGCTCAGAAGATACAGAAACTCATTGATGTCGGACTGATAGCCATTCGCTGATGAGAGACAAGACCCACACGTGTGAAGAAACTCCGAGACAACAGTGGAACAACATGCAGATCCCTCCAAAATAATACTCTTTTCTTGCCTTCAGATTCAAAATTATATTGTTCTTTGTCTCACTGAGACTTTATGTGTATGTTATGTTTTTTTAAAATCAGTTTCACAACTTTTACATTGTATTTAAGAAAGCATCTTGTATGTTGTCTGGAAATCTTCAGGACAATTTCATCTGAAACAACTGATTAATGTGTACAGATGCTGAAATACATCTTAAAATAAACATCACAATGCAGTGCACCATTAGGCTCAGTGTTTAAAGGGGAGATCCACCCTGAGGCTTTCTCATATTCCTGTTGGTTCGTGGTTTAAGCAAATTGACCAAGAACCAGAAGAATTTAAGATTGTAGATCACACATCGAAGTTGTCACCATTTGTTATTGTTCTAGACGTGTGTGTCTTTAAGGTTTCACTAAACATGGTGCTTTAAAGTTGAGGTCTCAAATTTGTTTCCCTCATTGCTTCCTCGTCTGGTGTTTTCTAGACCTCGGGTGCAAAGCTCAATCTGTTCCATTTACCTGTTCCTAATGTACAGGTTGAGAATCTTATAAGCAGCTTTGGTATTATTTTTGTTATTGTTTGGATAATCAGCTACCGTCATTCATTGAACTTAACAGAAGGAGGTGTATCAATAATTCAAGTCTGAAGAGATACTTTTTGGCTGGCTCCAAATTTTTCCTACGCCTGAAACTAGAAGGCTGCTGTACAAAGATTTGGCTGACTTGAGTGTTTCAAGATAATGGGAATAATGTGATAGGTGAAGGGTGGACTTACCTTTCTTTGCTAGCATCTATTGGTTGAGTCATTGCTTATTATTTCATGATGCATCTTTAACGTTTTTTCGACTTGTCTTAGAGTATTGACGCCCCTTTTGCTACCTGTCGCCACTTCCTGATGCGTATATCACCCAGCAAAGTGATGCTTGAGGTGGAATTTGCCAACTGTTTCTGATTTATATGGTAATGGCCTACAAATTGTCAGCTTCACACATACTGATGACATTAGTGCTCACACGGTGACAGACTGCTCAGCTTTCAGAAAGGAGATACATAACATTACTATGGACCATTTTTGCCACACGTGGCTTCGGATACCTCAAAGTCACCACGTTGTCACAGTATCTTCGTGCTAAGAGGGACTCAAACATGTTAGAAATGAATTGTAATGCCTTTTTTTGTTTCCACATATCCACAGTAGACTTATCTATCTGCAATTCTCTATTAGCTGTGATGCACAGCACAGCAGAAATAGGGGTACGGGCATTTTTACCATCCAAATACTATTGTAATCATCAACTACACGCAACAAATGTGGAGCTCACATGTAAAAAAAAGAAACTGTCCCAAGAAGTGTCATGTACCAATGGAAATCAGTTGTGATATACTGTGAAATATACAGTATCTGAATGTATATTAAGTCAGTGGTGGCTTTGTTTTTGTCCTCTAAGACCAACAATGTTGACTCTGCAGCAGTAGATGTACATTTGATAGCAGGATGGTTAACATATTACAATACACACACACCAATAAAGTACTCCATACAAACAATTGTGCAAAATAGTTATGTTTATACTCCTAAGTAGGCATTAAGTAACATTTAAGGCATACTGTACCTGAATGGTAGTATATATTAGCAAGTATTCCTCTTCAGATAGTAGGCATGTCAAAGCTGGATGTATGCCTTGTGTCAACCTATGTAAAATAAAAAATAAACATACATGATAGTACCCATGTTGTTAAAAAGCTAAGCTAATAAGAGCTTATCTTAGGTGACGAGTCTGGGAACCCACAAAGCTACATGCCACCCTGAGTCATGGATGTACTGGGTATATAATAAGATGCATTAATTAGGTATTAATTGGCAAATACATTCCTATTTATTCCCATTTATCTCGTCTACTCTACGGAGGAGAACTACAGCAGCATCACAAACTGGATCCATCAGAGGTCTTTCGAGGTCTCGAGCCGCGATGCTCCGCCCACACGACTAGGGGCTCACGTGACTCACCGTCGCCCAGGTTGTGTCGAAAGCATCCTGGTGTTAGCATTTAGCAGTTTGCTGCCGCCGCTGACTAAAAAAAAAATAAAGTAAGATGTAAATATTTCCACCATGGCCGAATCATTCTGCGCTTCTAGCGGAGACAAAGAAGACAAGGGACTACACAAACCGGCCTATTCCAACACGGTGTGGTAGCTGGTGTCCGAAGAGGCCAGTTAACACAGCTAACTAAACACCAGCGGTTAGCTAACGTTCAAACTTTGACGGGCTGCAGTTCGCTAGCTAGCTGCTAACGCTACTTTGCCAATTATACTACTGCCATACCAGCTAGCTAGGTAAACCGTGTTGTGGTTGTAGCTGTTATGCTAACTAACTAGCGTCGTAGTTGTTTACACACTGACTTATTGGGTGTTATTTTGCTCAGTCGATTGTGTGAAAGTGGGGTTAACGTTATCCCCAAGTAACGTCAGCTAACTTATGAATAATGATTACCGCAGCTAATGCTAACGTTAGCCACTTAAACCAACTTAGACATACACAGTTGCTCAGAGTGATTTAAAGCAGCGGTGGTGATCTTTCGTGGAATAAAGTAAGCAACAGATTCCAAGCAACAGGAATCCGAACAGCTACACGTCTTTGAGTTTTCCGATTGATTTCGGCCAATCATACGAGATAAATAATGCGAAACAGCAGGATGTCAAACTCATGGGGATTAGGGCAGCAGCATTGTCTCGAAAACACAGCTGTCCGATCATCTCGATAATCCTTATGTTGTTTATAATGCAGCTGCAGTAGGTTTATTTTGATAGCTGAGCGTTTAGCGTAGCATTCGGTGACTAGTAAAACATTTGGCAGCACAGTTCATTGTAAACAGTCTGTGTAGGCTGTAGTCTACTTTAAGTTATGTCTGGGGACACATCTGATAGTAGTGATGACTCCGATGGAAAAACAAATGAAAAGGCCTGCACTGTCAAGCATCAAATCACCAATGGTAAGTCAGGCGTGCTGTTTGAAATCACGTTATGTACACTGTATACAGAGGCGTCAGTGTGTTGGGATTCATCTCGCCATTTAAATAATACACTTGTGACATGGGTTAGAATGAATTTTTGTCAGAGAGGTTTTGATGTAAAGTCATGTGGAAAAAATTAGGACACCACATTAAATATTCAGTTCTTTACTAAGAAACATTCACATATCAATGTCTAATCTTGTTTTTATTTATCTCTGGAAAAGAAAGTCATTTAATTGCAGGAAAACAACAAAACGTAACCTTGTTTTACTCATTAAACAAAAGATATCAACAAAAATTCAAATTCTAACTGAGGAAAAAGTTAGGACACCCTACCCCCTAATAGCTAGTGTTACCCCCTTTGGCTGAAATAACTTCAGTGAGACGCTTCTTGTAGCATATAGCAGTCTCTGACATCGGTCTGAGGAAAGTTTCCCCCACTCCTCAACGCAGAATTCTTTCAGCTGTGAGATGTTTGAGGGGTTTCTTGCATGTACAGCCCGTTTCAAGTTACCCCACAGCATCTCAATGGGATTAAGATCTGGGCTTTGACTCTGCCGTTCCAGGACTCTCTATTTCTTAGTGTTTAAATGTATATTTTTCAGTTTTAATTGTTATCTACGCCAAGTGGAGGTTATGTTTTTGCTGGCATTTATCTGTTTCTTTGTCTGTTAGCAAAATAACTTCAAGTAAATTTAAACACAAGACACTTGTGCTCAAAAAGGATTCATACTCAGTGAAGGACCTAGGATCACTGATCTGTCTCTATACCTACCAGTGAGCAGTGATTCCTAACACATCTCTGGGGGTCATCAGGTGGAAACCTCCCTTCAACGGTGTTTCGCCTACTTAGTCCCACGACACCCTCAGGAGGCTAGGAGGTGAACTCTGGCGTCCCAGAGTCACCCCCCCTAGTGCCAGTTCACACTGCTCCTACACAATCCAAACAGCACTGCCATGTTATGAACGGATTTTAATGAAATTTTCAGGAAATGTTGATAATGGGACAAGGAACAGATGATTACATGTTGGTGATGTTCTGGATTACCATCTGGATCCAGGAATTTCTTTTGTGGAAATCCCAATATTGGTGGACATGAGCTTCTTGGCGGAGGTCTGGCTCTCCGAGTGCTTTTCTAGTTTAGTTATATTACTTCTCTCTCTCAGTATTGTTAAAATTGATATTAATTATCCATATGTCTAAATATGTTTAAAAAAACACACAGGCTTTCAAAGGGTGTCCTAACTTTTTCACATGACTGTAATCGTGCACAGCTAAAATCACCATGTAATTTTTTAAGCAAGAATTTGTGGTAATATTTGTAGAATGTCTTACAACGTTAAAACATGTTTGACATACATTTGTGTGTATTACAGCTGCAACAACTAGTGGATTAATCACCAACTATTTCGATAAATTGCTTGAATTATTTTTTAGGGGGGAAAAAAGTCCAAATTCTCAGATTCTAGCTTCTTAAATGTGAATATTTCCTGGTTTCTTTACTCTTCTAAGACAGTAAACTGAATATCTTAAGGACAAAACAAGACATTTAAGGACGTCATCTTGGGCTTTGGGAAACACTTCTAGACATTTTCTGACATTTTCTGGACCAAACTACGACTCGATTAATCAAGAAAATAATCAACAAATCAAAAAAGCATTAGTTGCAGCTCTACTGTTTATGATTCACTGTAGTACAATGAATCATAAAATGAATCACTGAACTGAAAACACACCCAAGTTAGTCCTCTGACTTTGTTGCAGGTCATACAGGTGTCTCTGTGTTTTTTGTCATGCAGGGTGTGTCGCTTTTGGACTCGCTGTCTTTGATTTATGGCCTTCACTATATATGAAGCTCAGTTAATTTGTTTGACAAGCTCATACCACCGCCGTGTGCCAAGCTTTCAGGGTGTGTGTCAAACCTAGGGACACTGTGAAAAGTGGATTTATGCACCGTCTTCAGAAAGGGATGTTGTCTTAAACAGCTGGATAGCTCAGTGACTAACACCCTAGACCAGGGGTGTCCAATCCTGGTCCTCGAGGGCCACTATCCTGCATGTTTTAGATGTCAAATGATCAGCTCATCATCAAGCTCTGCAGAAGCCTGATAACGATCCTGATCATTTGAATCAGGTGTGTTGGAAGAGGGAAACATCTAGAACATGCAGGATAGGGGCCCTCGAGGACCAGGATTGGGCACCCCTGCCCTAGACCTTGGCATGGGTGGTTCAAATCCCAGTCAGGGGCGCAGGTATCCAGTGAGGACCTTTAGGCAAGGTCCTTAATGCTGCCCCACCTATGTACGTCGCTTTGGATAAAAGCGTCTGCTAAATTAAATTGTAGAATTGTAGAATTAAATTGTCGTGCTTTAGCCTCAATACCAAATGGATTTGGACATTTTATTGGAGCTGTCAAGATATTAATCTTGAA
>OMNN01088160.1:0-12665 GCA_900302755.1 Chromis chromis
GGCCCCCAGGGGGTGAAGAAACGTCCCGCCATGGTGTCGTTTATCACATGAATGAGGGAGACTTGAGCGGAAATGAATTGGCCCAAGAAGAGTTTGTACAGGTATAATGGAGGACAGCAACGCTACCGTAAGAGACGCCCCATCCAAGTTTAAGTCCAAAGTGTGGACCCATTTGGGCTTTGGCAACATTGAGGGAACAAGCAAGCTGGACAAAGACTATGCAAGAACTGCCTCGCGAAAGTAAAGTACACAGGTACAGGTAGGTTTACAGGCATTTAGTATTTTTCAGTTATAGATATCGTGATGCATCGTTATGTGATTGTCGTGCAATATATCGATTATCGCTGTATCGTGATAGTATCGGTATCGTGAGCCATGTATCGCGTATCATATCATGAGGTATCCCGTGATTCCCACCCCTAGTTTAGATAGTAATGGATCCCATGCAATCAGGGTTATACAATCAGATTACAAAAACTAGAATCAGTCCAGATTACATTTGAAAGAATGCAAATTAGATAATAGTTACACTGTCAAATCAGACACTGACTTTGGCTTTTAAATGTGACAATTTTAAAACTATAAAGCTTTTGTTTCATTATGACCAACGCTGTTGACTCACGTCTAATGTACAGGGATTTTTTTTGTGTGTCAACAGTGTTGACTCAAGCTGGACGGTTCAAATCAGCAGCATTTCCTTCCATTGCTGGCAACATCACCATCACTTCCACTTGTGCAATGTGCAACACATCAGTGGCTACTACATGACAAAGTAAGTTACCCCTCTCAGGTTATCAATTATGGGAATGTTGAGTCAACCGGTCGAGGCAGATGGCCGCCCTTCCTGAGCTTGGTTCTGTCTGAGGTTTTTTTCTCCCCCTCCCCATCCTAGGGGTTTTTTGGTTCCTTCCCACCGTTGCGGACTGGATTGTTGGGTTTTCTGTTTCCTGTATAGTTCTTCCTTATGATGATAAGCGCTATGCGATGACATGTGTTATAAATATGCGCTATATAAATAAAATTGAATTGAATTGACTTCACTGATTTTATTTTATTAGTTATTTTCCTGTTTATTTACATTGAAAAAGAAAGATGAAAGATTTTGAGTAAATGCTCCTCCTGCATTCCAAGAACAAGGTCCTCCATGTGGCTTCTGATTAAAAACAGCAGCAACAAAATGCTACACAAAAGAAGCAGGATGCCACCTGTTGTAGAGTACACACAGTACACTTGTAGTTTGTGCCAGTACTGTTTTTGTAAGGGGAAGTCTGAATTGATTATCTGTAAACGCTGACTATTCAAAATGATCTGTGGCACCCATGATTTTGTGCTACATTCATTTTTTAAAAGTCTGTTCTATCAGAAGCACAGCTAACATCTATAACATGCATATTCACAAAGACACACACAGTCAAACACCTGTTTTGTAAATCCTTCCCTTCTGCCATCACTAGTGCTGCTCCTACAGTGGCTGATATCAGACTGACAAAGAATCAGTGTGTGGTCAGACTCAGCAGACAGAGTCTACAGCTTCAGCACATGCAGCTGCAGAGTAGCCTCATGCTGCGTTCAGACATACGGATACAAAGAGGCAGGCTGTCTCCCGTCTCTCACCAAGTCTGGAGCTGTTGGTCACGCTTAATCCTTAGCACATCATTTACACGTTGTTTAATGGCCTTTTACAACTGGTAATTTACCATATTTTTCACTTTGCATTGCAGTAATATTTACTTGTAACATATTTACTTTACTACAAAAATGCTGGGCAGATGGATTGGCTTAATGTTGGCAGCTCTAGCATTGTTCAGCATCTTTTTATTTAGACTGCAGTAGGAGAATGTCAGAGGTTAGTTCACAAGCGCCTGGTTTCTGCTTCTAAAAGATAAAAGAAAAAAACTTTCCTAACTCGTCCATGACCCTCCATATGGTGTGTTTTGCCCTTTTCAATCTCTTCTGCTGGCTTCTCAATTGACATTGCCCGCTATCTTGCCTCTTCCTGCCGGTTTGTACTGGATTTGAATGTCTAAACTTATTTCTTCCTCCCACAGATCCAGAGGGAGGTGTTACTATTCTGCCCTATTGACATACAATTCAAGATGCACTGTCCAGATTTTAGTTTCAGTCCACTACTCAGGAATACCTATAAAGAAATAATATATATATGTATTTTTGTGAAACATCAATTTTAGAAATTCTAATATGCAGCAAGTCACACATTCAGTGTACTTTATGCATACAGCTGGTAAAGAAAAAAAGAAAATTGTGTGACCAGTAATGCTATTAGCACAATCTCCCCTCTGTGTGCTCTGCCAGGAAAGTGTGGAAGGGGCAGAATCGGAGACGGTTGTGTTTTTTTCCAGCGGAGCAGGGCCTGTGATCCTTGAGCTGAAGGAGCTTTGCTCTCCCCAGACACGCTTCCTGCACACGCAGCAATACTGGGGAACTCAAGCCTGATTGGAGAGGACAGACTGGTCCACTTTTGCCAACAGAGTGTTCAGGATTCGGCATATGCGACGGCGTCCTGGCAGGGACATCGGTCCGCTGGGCTCTGATTGGCAGCAGTAGCCAGCATGGCTCACTAGCAGCACACCTGATGACAGGGAGGTTCAGCCAGATAAGGCTGTCTTGATGCTGCCCACATGACAGCCAGCCATAATCATACATTCTTCTCAAAGCGTTGCCTGTACCCTGGGTATTTCTACATGAGGCTGGAGGAAATCACTCTTCAGCTGAACATGGCACTCTCCAGCTCAGTGGAGTGATGGACGGCCAAGCAGGCAGGACAGCCTGGTGGACAAATAGCTTGCGCTCACACACTCCTCCACTGCAGAGGACTTGTGTCAAAAGCAATGCTTGACACCCTGGCTTTGAAGCCTAATGGCATTAGGGTTGTGAGCAGACAGCTGGTTAGAGAGGGGTGCAGAGAGCCTAGAGTGCATTATTAAGTGTAATGAATGTCAGGCGTACCGAGCTCATCCGACACATCAGGTGCCAATTATAGAGGTGGGCCCTGATTTGGTTCTAGACTCAATGCACCGAGGAGGAGCTCCTTTGGCCTAACTGACATCTGCCTCATTAACTTAGAGAAACAGGAGGAGAAGGCAAGCGACCATCCTCGCCTGCAGGCCTCTGCGGGCCCCCGCCGGGGCACAGGGACACACATCCTCCTCACTGCGACTCCGCCGAGCTCACTCCTTACCTATTATTGATGAGGTGGACGGTGAATGGAATATGAATGGGAGACAGCCAGAGTGACATTTGGAGGTGATTAGATACTCTTGTGCACCATAGCTGGAGTGTTTGGCAGGGCAGTTCATTCATTAGTCAACACTGAATGTGCTTCAAATCTTCACGCATAAAGAGGTAAATAAAGCATTCATGGATATCATTGCCTCGGGCAGTCGGAGCAAACACTATTGATTTTTCTGGAGTGTTCTAAAATAATGGTCACAGATGTGTCAAGACATTCATCAAAGTGTCTGTATGAGCCAAATCCTCAATGCAGTAAAAAGCCAATATGCTGCTCTGTTCTCTCAGAGTAATCGGAAATCTGTGCCAGTGTTAGTAGTGACAGTTTAGCTCCTTGCTACAATATACTCCCAACCAATCACACACACATACACACACACACACACATACAGCAGCCCCACAAGCACCAGTATTTTTTTTCCTTTCACTGAAAAACAACACTTGCAGCTTTCTTAAACTGTACATTTCAAGCTTCAGTTTTCATGGATAGACTGGACACATGGTAGATTGCTCATTCTAATTTAGGATCAGGATTCAATACACGCTTGTCAGGAACAAGAAAAATTCTGTTCAACCTGAAGAATATTGCACCTGCAGATTTATAAATCCTCCCAAGTCCAAAGCAACAAGCCTCTAGGTGCGCGTTGTCTACTCTTTCAATAATATGTAATGTACTCACCACTACAAAGCAGATTCTCCCAAGGCACCGCCAGCTGTCTCACTATATATTCTTGGTCGAGTTGGTGGCACTGATTATTAGGCCAATATATCAAGGCGAACAACAAAACACAACAACAGGAGGTAGAGGCTCTCTGTGGGGACTTTTTTATAAGTGTCCGCGCTGAGCTTTATCGGAGGAAGAATAACAGGTCAGTTGAGAGGTGAGCAGATAATTTGACCTCAACTGATCACTAGGGAACGTGCTCAGGGAAAGCCAGTGACTCCTGTAATGGAGTGATCTATGCATCGCTTCTGATGCGGACACTCCGATCAAATAACCACACGTCAACAAGGGAGTGGGTGAGGGTGGGGGTGGGGAGGTTTTCCTCTGTGGAGTATCGCCCACAGCCATCACAGCAACATCACGGTTTTTAAATGACGGAACAAAGATGAGACAAATGTGCTGTTCCTATAAAAGGTTAATTCCAGCAGTTTCAATCAGATTATTCTTTTGTGTGGAGTTCTGAGCTGTAACAAGAATGAGACTTTTCTTTGTACATATCTGGCGGTGCGATTTAATAATGCCACAAGACTGACTAATTTGTAAAGGCTTTTATCTTAAGTCTTGAAAAAACAACTTTCTGCTGAACAACCCAGACGTCATCTGTAGTGAAGTGTAAAAGCAATATCTAGGAAGGCTTACTCACCTGATTGACGAATCGGTTCACAGGAGCAGGTTCCCGGCGGACAGCAGAAAGAGAGAAAGAGAGGAAAATACATTAGTAACATTATCAATAGCCTTAGGACTGACAAATTACTCCTAATTAATGTCATATGATCTCAATGTGGTTCTGAGCCTCAGGTTTCTTCTTGAAATGCATTCTAACAAGCACCCCCATTAAAAGCCCTTGTTGCTCCGTCTTGCCCTGTCCGCTGTAACAATTGTACCATCAGCACTCGGTGTGACAAGGCCTCTGGAGGTCTACAAACACAGCCTCTCTGCTGCAGTCCCAATTAGAAGGCTTCACCTGCCCAGCATGGGATGGAGTCAGAAGCCGTTCATCTGTCAAACCTGTGTACCGCGACGGTCATATCACTCTTCAGAAACAGCCGCAGAGGCCAGCAAGCCACTGCCTAAAAGCCTCATGTTTCAATGACCATCACGGCTCACTCGCAATGTTCGCAGCACTTTGACAGGCTGCTTCTCTCGCTCCTTCAAGGAAGACACATACACCGTAAACACTGCATGTCAGACAAGTACTCTCTAGTACAAGCAGACTGAGGGACTGAAAGAAGGGGTGGAAATTTGCTGACAGCTTGGGAAGACGGTTGTGGAAAATACTCAGCACAAGTTTGAGGGCCAAGGTTGTGGAAAATCTCTTCAGCAGTTTTAATATATCAAAACTACATGTTATTTTTTTCCACCTCCCTTTAAAAGTCCTCTTATTAAATACTACTAAAGACTGGTCAAGCCAACAGTTCACAGTTCGCCCACCTTCCAATTCATAGACATTTATTGTTGCAGTGAGGCCAACCCAGTCTGGATGTGGGAATTTAGGTGGGTCTCCGGTCACGACCTAGCGGTGGGAGCTTGCTCCCAGGGGCCTGTTGGACAGTCCTGGCCAGTGACACATTGATGTATGAGCTCCAGTTTTTGCTCCCTCTCCCCCTCAGCACAGAGAAGCAGGTGTGCTGATCAGTGCCACTTGATCTGTCAGTCGGATGGATAAAAATAGCCTTGGAGATTGAGCTGGGAGCAGGACTCGCCTAACTCTTTGGTGGAAACTCAATTGACTTTGAAAGGCTCACAGAATGTTCTTGACCACGGTAAATGAGCCAAAGACTTCTGAAGGTCGAACATCTTAAATGCAGGCTTTCAGTTATCTGTTGAGGAGAACGGGGGCTTGTCTTACCATTAGATATCTGCTGGAATGGAAAAATTCCCTTCCAGTAATGGAAGGAAATGTCGATGGCCAGACAAACACACTAGGTTATTATCTGATATAAAGTTCTGCAATACTGAGCTGTCATTGACATATCACAAATTGTATCAGAAGTAATAGTTTCAATATAATAAAAAGAGACAAACCAGCATTTGCCCAATTTGTTGAGTGCATCCTGTGAGCCAGGCTACTATCCAGATTAAAGGAAGCGTTCATCACTTCTTCCTGTTGTTTTTTTTTTGCTTTCTTGACCATTTACTGTCAGATTTACTTGGCATATCCTGGGCTATCCTCTTCTGCTGTAGGCTCTAAAAAAATGCATAACTTTGCAAGTTTTCTGTGAAGTTCCTGATCAAGAGAGATTGAGGGCAGAGACTATGAGATGGGAGTAAAGCTGCGGTGTCAGCAGCTCTGATTGTGGGGAGGCTGAAGAGGCTCTGCTAGTTGTTTGAACAGCAGGCGGCTATTACACCACATGGATGCTCAGAGTAATTAAATGTGCTCTGTTCCCCTTCATGTTCCTTTCTCTCTTCTCTACTGTGTCTTAAATCTGCACAGATAGCTTTAAAGAAGTCTTAATGCCAATGTTGTTTGCTCAAACCTTTTGCTGCCAAACGAAGCACAGGTGCCTTATTTACTGGTCTTAACCATGTGGTTAGAGCAGCGATGATAAAAAGCACCCACGTGAACATGCGTGTCAGTAAAGCTGCATGATTAAGTCCTCCATTAAGTCCTCAAGTGAATTAGTTATATTGTAACTACGTTCCCTTTGACTGAGTTCACTTTTAATGAGCAATTCTCTATTTCATTTCCACTTGACACTCTCCTATCTAACTTTGTCAAAGGTACAAAATGAGGTGCTAAGAAGAAGCTTGTCTAATTAGCTAGCCACTTGTGGTGGTCCCAACGGCAACTGCCATTTCAAATATTGAAGCTATTATTATGATCGCTCTCAACATTAACATAAAAGCGGGGCAATGGGCCATTTAATGTGGTTTCCTGAGTAAACACCTTGTGAAGCATATTCAAATCACAGGGAGACACAGGCTCAGGCGGCGGCTGACAAAAAATGAGATATCTGGCCGTCTAATGCATACGTTAAGCTGATGAATGACAGAGATGGTCATCGTAGTCACAAGTCTACTGAGGCTTCCCACTAAATCGAGCATTAAGTGTCGCAAACTTAAAGTGCTGACTCACTAAGTCCCCTGAGTATTTCATTCATAACTTGAAAGGCCATACTGATCCCAGATCAGCTCCTCAGCTCGGAGAAAAGACAAATATGCTCATATTCTATCTAAGAGGGAGATTAACAGCATTAGCAATAGATCCAAAAATAGTGCAGAGGAGACGGTTGTCTGTTTCCTGTTTAAGAAGAATATGCTAAAGAAAAGACTGTCATGGGTGTCAAGAGCGAAATGTCTGGGTTTGCGAGGATTTAAAAACACCCAGTTACCCCAGGCGAGTGGTCGCAGTGTTGAGAAGGAAGGATTAATTATGTGCATATGTAAAAGAGTCAAGACATAATTTAAAGAAAGAAAATCTAGCCAAGGGGCGTTCCATGAATTGGCTGACGGAAGCATGTTCCGCCCCCGCCACTCCTTAAGCATTTATATTTAGTATGATGTCTTCATTGAAGGTAAGAAGACAGGAAAGATGGAACATGTCTTTGGATCATATTCATTATTTGTTTTCATCACTCTGCTGTGCTCAGGCCCTGAGACTATTCAGGACGAATAGACAGAAAGAAAAAAAAAAATGCTGGCGAGGAAACATTTTCACAGAAGCAGGAATTAACTGCGAGTAAATAATTCCACAGTGGAGCCTAGAATACCACAAAGCAAGCCAAAAACTATACTACAATGAGGGCACAAGAGCCCTCCCTCCATTCAACAATACACGACAAGTGGGAATGAGGATGGCACCAAAATGGAGAGCACTTAATCTTCGAAGTGCTCTGAATGAAGTTGGGGCTTTTGTCATTGTCTTCTTGGCAAGAAGTTACGTAAATCACATCCAATAGCTCCTGCATTTCGGAATATACCCTTCTGCTGCTTGCTCAGAGTATGCAAAATAAGTCGACACGTTAGCCCCGCATGGCTGGTCCCGTTTTCAGGACGGTCAGGGAGAGGAGCTGGGGGGGGATATTTTACACGCATCATCTAAATTACTGTCGGAGGAGTCAGCCCGGAGGACGGAAAAATCGGAAAGACGCCTGCTATAATCTCTGCAGAAAATAAATACTCCAAGCATGGCCATTTAATTGCTGCCTCTGACTTGGCCTCTCTGTCATCTTTGGGGAGCTGAGCTGCCGCAGAGCTGGACGGCCATCAGAGTAAAGAAGAAAAACAGAAAGGAATAGGAGAGGGAGGATGTGGCCACAGCGACTCAAACACTTCGAATTTAACCTGGCTGATGCAGCTCCCCAATTCCAGTTCACACTTAAGTGATTCATAGCCATGATTTTGCCTTTATATGTCACCAAGGGCATCTCCGTCGACTCAGGATTCAGTGGATAGAGATCTAGGGAGCCCAACGCTTTGATAAAAGACTGATGTTGCTGCTGAAACCGATCCTCTGTGGAGCGGGCGTTGAATGAAACGATAACAGATGAGATATTGATTCAGTGCTGATTACAGCCACACAGATGAATGTCAAAATATTGTCACCGTCTCATTCTTCATTATATTATCACTGCAGGGACAAAAGGACAGCCAATAGCAGATTAATTCCACTGGGAGAAATCCCGAGCAACGGTTTTCATGTCAAGGTTAGCTAAAGTGACTTTACTGTACATGATGATAGACTCAGTATCAGATTCAATTAACTGGAACACGTTCGCACAATGGAGCAGCCCTGGACAGAATGGATAGAGTGCGGGCCTAACATATACGGGGTTAGGGGTTCAGATTCCTTTGGGAAACCTCCACTAAAAAGTAGGTGCACTAGACATGTCCTGTAAGGACTCGACTGGAAGCTTCAACTATACAGCAAATATATGATGTTTAATACAGCAGTGCCATAAATATCTGCAGACATTATGTGTCTGTCACAGCCATGGCACTGTATATTATATATTCTTTTCTTTTGGGGAAGTTACATTTTGCTCAACTGCTATTGCTCTTTCTGTTTACAAATCGAGGCCTTGGATTGAGAACAATAAGTCTGGATCCCTCGAGAGAGACTTGCTCACAGTCCACGCTTAATACAGGAGCACAAAAACAGGTCATTTATTGAGAGACAAAAGGAGCAGTTCTGACTAATTATCAGGAAAAACCTCAAAATGTGAGACAAAACAAGCAACATGAAAAGAGACAAGAGGGAAATATGAGCATGGTGATAGAACATCAGACACAATGAAGAGATTGCAAATAAAAACTCCGTTAACAGACATCTGAGAGATGGATAATCTTAATGATGGGAGTATGGTCAAAGTATTTTGGTTAGGGAACAACACAGCTTCAAATAACATGCAAGATCAACGCCATCAGCCAGGGGCCAAACTGGGATAATAATGCAGGCTGGGAACCATGCTTTCACAACAGACTGCATGCAGTATATTGTGTGTTTTCTTGAGACATTTTTTCTGCTTACTATTTATGCAGTAACATATCTTTCTATATATCGCTATCTTTCTATTAATCTAAAACTGCTTCACAAACATCCACCAAGTGTCATTAAGTTGCGAGAGTTAGTGGAATTGGCCATCTGGGATTAAGACTATACTTTAGTGTCTTTTCCTCTGAGCTATGATTGTACATGTAGTGTTGTCATGAAACTCTGGAAGGAGCCGCCCAGCTGCTCCTATTGATCAAAGAATGTTGTATGATACACTTACATTTGTTCATATGGCTGATGCTTTTGTCCAATGCAAAGTACAGGCAAAGATCAGTGTAAAAAGAGGTGGTGGGACTTTGGGAGTTACTGTAACTCTCCACTGTTGTTTTTGCTTTGATTTACAAATTTCATTTTGCACTATTTAACACTCATCTGACACTCTGGGGTCAATCAGCTGGACAGACCACTGGGAACTCTCACAGTGCTCCCAATGGCCAGACAGTTATGCAAAACCCCAGGTCCAAGTCCAATACAAAAAAAAAAATTCCTTTTAATCTCTCTGTGGTTATGGCAATCTGTAACACCACTAAAACATGTTGGACTTAAGCTGTTGGGCCTGTGACAGACCAAAAACTCTAGTCTTGAATCTAAAAGGCAGCAGCTTTACATGCCCATCCACCAGCCCTGAACCCCATGCCCCTAATTCCTGCATTGGCATTGGACATAAACTATGTAGTGTGGATTCATCTGATGTGGGAACAAGTCTTAGAGATACTTGGCAAGACATACAGTGTATGTAAGACATACATATTACACATAAATCTGCATGTACATGCATGAATGCACTCAAAATTCAATATACAAGCGCTCAGCTGTGCCCAATATGGCTCCCGATATGCTCTAACAAGGCTGTATGTCATGAATTATCGACATCAAGCACTAAAGCCTTTGCACTAATATGTTTTCTATTTATCATAATGGGCTAAGCTTTCAATATCCATAAACTAAAAGGCAACCAGGTAGAAATAGTTCACAATCTTGAAACTCCAACAACATAATCACAAAAAACTCATTTTCATCCATGTAATATTGAGGATGAGGTTATTGCTGGCCTCATTAGTTATTCATTGCCTCCACTGTCTGAACATGTGGTCAGTGACCACCAGTGATCCTTGCATAACTGCCACTGCCCATATCACACTGACCACCAAAAAAACCATTTAGGCCGGAATCCAGGAGCCCGCTGGGTTTCTCCTCCAGCAGCTCTGCATCCTTTAGCTGATCAGCAGCTATTCAAGGTAGCCAGACCTCCTGCCTCCAGCTTAAGTACTGGAAATCAGAGGAATCACACACCGGAAATCACTTCAATCTGTATGATAATTTGAGACTCTCATCTGGGATTTGGTGTATTGGTCCAGTTCAGCAGTTTAGAAGTGTCAGATTGGTTGGTGATTTAATCTACATGATACAGTTTAAGTAATGTATATATGGGGCAGCAAAGCACTCCAGAGAGTGAATGATACTTTCAAAGAAATCGGACTGTGTTCTTTTTTAAATGCACACAGCAACCATACCTTGTTGGAAACCAGCTTTAACTTCTGTGGTGTAATTTATTGATTATCTGAGATAAGTAGTGATACCATTTCAAACAATCCAAAGGAAAGACAAAAAGCCAGTTATGTGCTACAACAACTGGTGAGAAAATCTGCCCAAAGGATCCCAACCTTGAAATGCCTCGAAGCAAAAAAAAGCCACAAATGAAAACACAAAGATGCGAGGGATGTACTTTCCAGCACCTCTGCACAAATCTCACCAAAGCCGAATCACCTGAGAGCAGGAGGATTTTAGCAAACAAGGCAAGTCCATTTGGACCATCACCATGCAGCTCTTTTCTTAGAAGAGCTTTCAAAGTCTGCTCATGAGCTGGTTGCATGTTGGCTGGGAATGAAACTTTAATTATCTTGATGCCTCCTTCACATTCCTCAGCCTGACCAGCAATCGGGGCTGCCCCGCTCCTTCGGGAGCCACAGGAAGACAGGTTAATAGGGGTGCATGTTTGACTGCCAAGTAAATCGGGTATGTTTCAGTGGGGTAGAAAATCTAAATCCCTGCTTGGAAAAATACCTTTTTGAGGAAAAAAAGGGTGAAGTATTTTAGGACCACATAAAAACAGATTAAAACCTTATCTGACACAATTTTTTGGTTTGTGATTTAAAGCCCAAGACTGGTAATGGACATATGCTTTAAGTCATCTATTATTATGAGCTATTGCATTCTTTTCCTGTATAAGTCATGATTAAGCTTGCAGTTTTGGTCATCAATTTAACCAGTTATATCAACATTGTACGCACCCAAATAATACCCGCGATCTGAGAATGCAACATAAATAAAGTCCGATGGAAACAAGAAACATGACAGACAGATTGCAAAAGAAACAATGACAAATAAGTTGATTTGTTACTTACACAAACAAATGTAATACAAGAGGAACTGTTTTCTTAATGGCCAGGCCAGAAGGATACCCCAGACTTTCAAAGTAGGGCCCGCTGCAGTGGTCACCAGATTATATGTAGGACCTTTTGAGACCATTTTAAGATGACATAGAATGTAATTTAATACATTTTTCATACAGATAAAAGCAGGACTGAAAACCAGTTGGGCTTGAATGGCCCAATGAGGCCTGTTAGAGCCCGATATGTAACAACGACCCGAAATGTAACAACGACCCGAAATGTAATAAAAAAAAATGTAATAGAACCCGAAATGTAATAACTGGTCGATAATGTAACAAAATGCTGAGCCCAAAACGTAACAACTTTTTGCCCAAAATGTAACAACTTGTTACATTTCGGGTCTGTTGTTACATTTTGGGCCAGGCAAAATATTTTTCCCCTAATAGTGTAATCATTTTATTACATTATAGATTGAGTCAGTAATTTATGGATTAAAGGGCTTATTGCTTCAATGTAGAGTGTAGTATCATACACAAATGCTGCGTCTCCCATATATATATAGTTCTCCAAAAGGCTTTTTAAAATGTGTATATACAGTGGGTACGAAAAGTATTCAGACCCCCTTAAAGTTTTCACTCTGTTATATTGCAGCCATTTGCTAAAATCATTTAAGTTCATTTTTTTCCTCATTAATGTATACACAGCACCCCATATTGACAGAAAAACACAGAATTGTAGACATTTTTGCAGATTTATTAAAAAAGAAAAACTGAAATATCACATGGCCAGAAGTATTCAGACC
>OMNN01088165.1:0-11223 GCA_900302755.1 Chromis chromis
GTGGAGATATTTGGCAATATTTTGCCCAGTAACACCTCCCTTTGTCTTGAAAGTGGATGTTAGCTGGGGTAAAAGATTATTCAACTGCTCCATAAATCTGCTCTCCAGGGGAAGCGTTGTTATGCGCTGGAATTAAACATTTATCTATTATACACAGAGAAAAACAAAAGAAAGAGAACAGTTTAGTTATCTGAGTAATTTTGTAACC
Source organism: Chromis chromis (assembly GCA_900302755.1). Taxonomy (NCBI): domain Eukaryota; kingdom Metazoa; phylum Chordata; class Actinopteri; family Pomacentridae; genus Chromis; species Chromis chromis. Next base: position 209 of record OMNN01088165.1, read on the forward strand.
AAGGCATATACAGCAAGTTTTAGTAGAGTAAAAGAAACCCAACACCATTTTAGATGCTTCCCTCTTCCAACACACCTGATTCAAATGATCATCTCATTATCAAGCTCTGCAGAAGCCTGATAACGATCCTGATCATTTGAATCAGGTGTGTTGGTAGAGGGAGACATCTAAAACATGCAGGATAGTGGCCCTCGAGGACCAGGATAGTGGCCCTCGAGGACCAGGATTGGGCACCCCTAAAACCAATAACAAACCTGTACTATGTTATTGTCATTTGCATGGTTGTACTTTTGCTGTGGGACCAATTTACTAAATGCTAGCATACTAACATGCTGAACTAAGATGGAGACCATGTTAAACATTATAACTGTTAAATATGGGCATGTTAGCACTGTTTAATGACACATGTTAGCATGTCATTAACTTTGTCTTCCTTCTCCCATAGTTTGCGTTTTGTCCTCTCTGCAAGTATCTCTGGCTCTAGAGCTACACATTTCTGATCTGTGTTGACTATTCTCACCAACCTCTCCAGTGTTTGGTGGTAAATGGTAAATTATTGTTCTCTTATACGTCGTTTGTCTGTTTCACTCTGCTATCCTTTTCTATCCCCCCTTTACTCTCACCCCACCCAGCCGAGGCAGATGGCTGCCCTCCCTGAGCCTGGTTCTGCCAGATGTTTCTTCCTATTAAAGGGAAGTTTCACCAAGAGTTACTCAAAGGGAATCATTTGGATTGGTTTCTCTTTCTAATATCAATTTAATATAATATTAAATTACTATGTCTTACTATGTGACGTGCCCTAGCTCAGTGTTTATGCTAAGCTTGGCTAACCATATCCTCGCTCCAGTTGTGTACTTAAATGCTGAACCTTAAAACCTTAGCATATCGGTACATTGGTAGACAAAATAAAGAACAACAAATAAGAAAGAAACAATACAAAGTAATAAAAGTTCATCCAAATGTCAGGGCACATATACTGTGATCCTGAACTGTAGGAAAAAACTGAGCGTGGGCTTAGCTCAGAGGTGGCAGCAGCAATATTAGTACACAGACTTTTCACTGGCATGCTTGTAAAACAAGCCAGAGCGAGACAATCCCTGGTAGGTTTCCATAGAAAAGGATAAGCATCATGCGATCTGGTAAATTAGCCATCAGTGACTGCATCAGACTGGTGTGATGATAAGAGGCCAGAGAAGAGAAGAGGCTACGATGTCTGTCTCTTCACAGAAACAGCAGCCTTTCCCAGAAGCACAGGCTGACTTCACTACACTACACTGGGAGATGAGAAGAGCTCTTTGAGAACTGACTTAAGAGCCAGTTGAGAAAATTAAAGGCGTCAGTGGGTATTTTCATAACTCAGATTCTCAAGGTCTATTTGATAACCATTTCCTTTATCAGATTATATAGGAAAGTGGTTTGATAAGAGAAAAAACCCACACATGAATGGTTTGTTTTAGCAGCAGTCGTGTCTTTGAGTTTTGATTTAATTGATGATTATCTCTCCAACTTGACTCACTTGTCCACACTTGCACAGCCATGCACGCCACAATTATGCCAAGGTTCTCAAAAGAATAATATGTGTAGACTGCATGTTTAAGTATGGACTACAACACCCATCATTAAAAAGGCAACCCCTGCTGCTTTCCACCGTTCACATTAGCATATCACAAGTTAGAGTCACAATTAGGCCCCTACAGTAAAATGATTTCTGCATGGTTTCATTTTCAGACTGTTGCTGATGTCTGCATGCGAGATGAGAGACGAGTTTAGTCCTCACTGATTTCCATGGGGCTCAAAGTGGGCAATTGGCCAGATGACACAGCCAATAGTACACTGCATCTTTGTTTCTTCAGTGAGGAAAGCAACAACGCCACAGCCAGTGACCCCGCAGGCTTGTTGTGACATCTGGCACTGGAATAGTGCACCGTTATCAGCTGGGGGCACTTAACAGAAGGACAACACACCAGAATAGCCCTCTTCACCTCTGCCTCGAGGTGTCTGTCAAGGAGTCAAATAAGAGACTCTCAGTGGTTCATATTCTGTGTGACGTGAACCAAGTGGACAATCCAGATAAATCCAGGGTTGTCCTCAAAGAAACAGCGAGCTCAGGTGGTAAACCACCTGATGGTCTAAACAACAGCCTCACGGCCTTTAATGTGTAAAATCATACCATTGTTATTTCTCTCTGCTGCTTACAAATGTTAGTAAAGATAGCTGTAGATATACTAAAGATGCTGCTATGAGGAGCTGCAAGAACCCCGAGATCATTAAATACATAAAGACAATACCTCAATCAAACGTGTGATGCCTTCAACTCAAAAACATTTCATCTGCTTTCAAGGCATCAGCACTAGCACAGTAAAGTGCTCATCATTAGCCCCTATATATTACAGAAATCTGTCATTTTAACAGAATGTACTTATCATTATCAAACCTTTTACTGCCTAAGCAATATGTCTGCTCTGTAAAATGCTCACTGCAAGTTCTATAAGCCTATCAGAAGAATCTGGAACCACTGACTTCTGGGCAGTGTGCTTAAAAAAAGTCCTTAACCATTTAATCGATCATGAAAATTGTGGCAAATGACCTTTCACAGTCATTCTGTTGATTAGCTTTTCAATTAATTAATAAATAGTGATCCACAAACCAAGAATCAGAGGATTCTTTGAATTTTTGCTTCAAAAATTACTCAAGCAGTTTATTTGTTATTAAAACTGCTGCAGATTGTTTTTCCTTTGGCACCAACACTACTTCTGAATAAAAATAGGAGCTTAATTTCAAAGACAGTACGACAATACATTTTCTAAAGCAAGCTACAGAAGGTGCACTGAAACTCGATACTGCAGAAGCGAGAACTACATGTTATCAAATCACTGAAAGCGTGTTCACTGCTACAGTCAAAGTGCTTAGGTTGTTATTTTACTGCATTCCTTATGCGTGTGCCTTATTCATCAGCAATCATTCATCTGCAGTCAGATGAGTTTAATTGCCTTGGAGGGGGGCACCTAGCATCCACAGCAGTAGAGGATGCTGCAGGGTGCTGAGGGGGGAAAGAGAAGTGTGAAAACCAGCCAGCAGTACACACCGGCCGACGGCCCCGAGGCATCGTTCGCTACGGCTGAACACATATCTCAAACTCACGGCGTAATGTCATTCATTCATCATTACAACAGAGAATGAAATGAAGCAGCCATCCAACACCTACAACCAGGCTGCATCCCATTCTCCTACACCTGTGAAAACTTGTCAGTTTAATATTGCAAAACCTGGACATCTCATGAATGCAGTCTTTGAAAAAATGTTTCGAAAAAATAAACCACTTCCTTGTACATCAAATTGACTTTTGCTTTGCATGGTATTTCCCTCAATCATCCAACAAAACAAGCAATGTGGGTCAATCTCAAAGTCTTAAAGCAAGTGTCACCTGATGGACTACATTATGCTAAATTCGAATGAGCGAATTTACCTTTAACACTTTGGTTAATCAGCAAAATCTTGAGATTAAAAACCTTCATCCTAACCGTTCTTCCACAGGAGAAGTAAGAGTTCCCCCACCAGGATCTACATATCAAAGCATTTCCCCTAGTCTGATCAACCCATCTTGGCCTTGGCAGGTGCAAGCGGGCGGACTGGAACAAAGCCAATCCTCATATATCAGGGCAACTTTAAAGGATGACCCAGATGACACTGCGAAACACTGTAGCTGCAATCGGATCCTCGTGAAGCATGCAATCGTTTAGCCCTGATGTGTGTCAACTCTCATAAGGACAGGACGCTGCTAAGCACCCCCATTTAATGAGGTCCACCTCCTCTGCAAAGACAAGTGACCCCAAGACCTTTACCAACCCGTTAGGGACCTTAGTAGAAATCCGGCACAAATATGAGCAATTAAAGTTGATTAAGATAAAACTGATAGAACTGCAGCTTTCCTTCAGGTTCTTTAACTGAAGTCTTACACGGTGGAGCTTTCTGTACAGGGAGATGACCATCACTTAACTAGCCTTAAAGAAACTACTTTGATAATCTACTAATCATTTAAGTTATTAGCTTGATGGCTCCATGTTCTCGAATGTGAGAATCTGGGAACACTCTAGTAAACGTGATACTTTGGAGGGCTTCTGGGCCATTAACCAGACATTTGATGACTCCTTGTTTTCCAGGATATTGAGGAGCTTTTTTTTCACAGTTGTTTCACTATTTTCAGTTAAGCCCATATTTAATTCGATACCTGGCAGGCCCACCCGCAGAGACACATACACGTGACCCAGAATTTTAACTAAATCATTAGGGGCCTTGGTATAAATTTGTCACCAAATCAATACAACTGCTACTTTCAACTGCAGGTTCTTTGACTTACACAGTGGAGCTTTCTGTAAGGGGGAGATGGACACAATTTAAGCTGCAACTAGCAATACTGGATTTGGCTGAACAAAAGAAAGTTAATTAGGCTACTTTGATCATCTATAAATCATTTTACAAGCAGAGAAGAGGACAAACTTGATGGATCCACATCCTTGAATGTGAGAAATAGCAAACAGTCTAACATTTAGAGGGATGTTGTCTAGTTTCCTAGGAGGTAGGGCATTTATCACTGTCTGATGCTTCACAGCCAAACGGTTAATCGAGACAATACCTGGCAGGTTCATCAGAAATGAAAGCAATTCTTAGATACAGTCCTTCCTGCAGATCAAACCTAATGGACCTGATTCTGGAAGGGAGAACTTTTAAGTGGAGTGCTGCTGTAGAGAACTGCATGTACAAGAGATGCACACACACACACCACACAGTGAGGACTAAACTGCACTAATGTTCAGTATGATGCTCTACTTTAAACAAGGTCTCAGGGGAACAACAAGAGATCACACTCACCGGCCACGCAAACTGGAAGGGGATCACAATCTTGCCAGCCTCGTCGACCTTATTCGGGCTATTCTTGGCGCTCTTAAAAGAAAACATATTTCCACCGAGAACTTGCGTAGATCCAGCTCCGAACGTGCAGGTGCCTCTGGTGGTGACCTCCATCTGGTACTCCTTCAGGCACACTTTGAAGTAAGTGTCGCACTCGTCTCGAGTGCAGCGCAGGTCCTGGGAGCTCCTGGAGCCGTCGCAACACTCCCCGTCCGCCAACTCGCCGTTTACATTCTCCACGGAGATCAGCTGCAGCTCGAAATAGCCGGTTGACTGGGACACCTAAGAAACAACACGTTCAAAAAAAAAAAAAAGCACACTATTAAATATAGGCCCGCATCAAACAGACCACAGCAGCGTTGTGGTTGCCGCTTAAATTCGGTGCGTAAAGATGAGCCAAGTGTCCAAACAGTACTCGCTAGTTCAAACCATTATTGGGGCTTTGCAGATTGGGGTTGGATGATTTGTTGCAGCATGAATGGAGCACGTGAACGAGGGCTACACAGTTTGCATGCTGGGTCTTTCCTTTTTAGACAATTACTCTTGAGACGGGCCAAGCAAATCAACCCGCTGCAGCAGCCAAATTGATGCAATGCAACTTCCAACTTGTTTGGGCTCAGGGCCTCATAATTCAACGCACAGGACTTCCAAAATGGAGAGTATATAGCCTGTTATCAGTTCCTCAGACTTCAAATCTTGTCATGGTAACACGATCACATGCTCCACGGCTACGTAATTCAATTATCGATTAAATGTGATGCCGAATATGCAATGCCGGGGGAGCGAATCCATCTGCCCACGCCCACCAACTTTTCACTATTTGCTCATTTAGAACATTTTTTTTTTTTTTTCTGCAGTGCAATATTATTTATTAAATTACAGCCTTTTTCTATATATGTATATTATTTTATTATTACCTCCGTCCATAACGTCAACAGCAGGCACACTATTGGGAAGCAATTCCTAATCCTGGTGCGATTCCACATGCCTCCGATTAATTAGAGTGACATAGGAGTGGAGGGGGGGGAGAGAGAAGCGATAAGAAAAGACAGACAGCCGCGGACCCGGCGACTAGTTCCTCCTTCTCCTGACATGCAAAAAAAAAAAAAAAAAAGATCTTCACATGCGTTGTGTTCTTCCGGGCGTCCAGATTTTTTTTTTTTCACCGAGGCATTACATGTGTGAGGAAGCAGGCGGCGCGGGTTGCAGCGCGGTGATGGTCCATGTACAGGAGTGTCCCTCCGTCAAATCTCTCCACACAGCAACTGAGATGTTTCGTAGCCACAGCCTGAGGAGAGGATGTCTGCTTTTGATTGGCAGCTCCGCAAACCACTTACAAATTGGCCTGCGGGCAGTCTCTGAGCCAACCGGATTAAGGGGCGGACAATAGTATAATAACCCCCCCCCTCTCTCTCTCTTACCCTCACCTCCTCCACCCTCCTCCTCCTCCCCCTCCTCCCTCCTCCCTCCTCCCAAAACTTGAATTATACTGGCTCTCCTCTCTATTGAGCTTCATTTAGACAAACCGCATTACAGCGCGCAAACAAAGCAGGGGTCGGCTTTAATTAAACGCAGCCGCACAGATATTATAATGAGCCATGGGCCATTAGAGGTTTTTTTTCCCCCTTCTTCTTCTTCAAATTAGGACCTTATCGGCGCTGTATGGCGTTTAATTACAGTCCTAATTGGGCTCAGGGACAGATCTGGATCAGGCCGCCTGCATCCTGCCATCAGGTGTCACTTCATTCAAAAACACTGGACACACAATCTGTGCGTGAACTTTTACAAACAGTCCTGCAAGTGGGGATGCTTTTCTGGGTTTGTAACATCAATAAAGTGATCATATTAAATCAACACTTTTCCCTGTAATGTCTGTCTCCATATGGCTGCTTTTCATTCCCTATAATGATGCTTAAAACGATCCATTTGGTGATAAAAAACACCCTTCACCTGCATGTTCCTGCAGCATATTAAAAGTAAAACTGCCCCCACAACGCTGCAGCCTCCAGTCAACACATTGCAGCAGTGTAGAGCGCCCTCTACTGCCCATGCAACACCCACCAGTTTCCATGAAATGAAAACTGCAACATCACACATGCTGTATTGTTCTCTGGTAGATATTTCATGGATCTTGAATTAAAAGTAGTCACGGTGCAAAACCTTTCCCCCTTTCAGACAGCTTGGCATTCAGTCTGCTTTGCTCTTATGTTCAAATCCTCCACGCTGCCTCCTATTCGCTTTGAACAAATAAATCCATATTAAGGTTCTGCATTTCTGACTGTAGTTGCTTCATCTCTACACCATGCACAGTGTCCACCTCCTGCAACCAAAGCAACAAGTGCATTTCCTTCCTCCACCCTCATACTCTACATACAAGCGCATACGCTGAAACAGATGTAGACATTTGCACAAGCATCCATGCCTGTCTTAGTCTGGAATATTTGCATCACCTGACAGCCACTCAGGTAATCTGGTCCATGGTGACAGATGGCTTTTGTTTTCCTGTGCTTTATTATCCTGTTATAAGCATTTCTAAACACATGCCAAATAGAATTGATCATTCTTTCTCTCTCTACTACAAAAGTAAATGAATATATTTATTAAGCAAGTTGAAGGCAATGGCTGCTTGAAGGGTACTATACTATAACTGTGAATAATGTATGCTATTTAGTTTAATATTCACCAAGTTTTCACACCTGACTCCCTCAAAGGCATAAAAGTGCTAAATAAGTGTCAGTATGCGTGACAAACCGCAGTACTAATATTCATCTACAGACATTTTTATATGTTCCTCAGCAGAGATCTGACTGATCTAGAGCAGCCAAATATTGCGCAATTTGTACTCCATTCTTCAGTGAGCATTAGCCACACCTTAGCATGCCTGCAAATTTTTAGTTCCCAGTCATCGTAACAGACGTGCCATTGGAGCACTCCATCAGGCTGTATACAGTGTCCATGTCTACTATTGTGGTGACCATTATTTTACTACACACTACAATCTTGTAAGTTGTTCAGATAAAATATAAACCTAACAATAACATCAACTGCAAGGATTAGTTATTGTTTTGAGGTCATGAAGTAACCTAATATTCTTGTACACTAATCTAACATTGTACTCCATTAAACAGCTTTGCATTAGACAGTAACAGTGGCCAGTACAATATAATGCCAACCTATACTACAGAAAAACTAAAACAATGTTGTTTCAGGTAGAAATGTAACATTCTACAAGGAGCCATCCCACCCTCTGTGTGACAGCAAGAAAGGGAAGCTGCCAATCAAAGAGAATGTGACAGCAGCCCCCCCTCCTCCTCCCTCCATGTCACCGTCTCCTTCTCATCAGGCGACTGCCAGCCCGTCAGATAGGCCTTGAAGGAGGCCGCCGATATCCTCAGCCGCTGCAGCCGCTTTGACTGGAACATTTCACACGCTGTCAAAGTGCATGTGAGTGCCTTAAGTTGGGTCACACTTAGTAAAGGGCCTTGGGTGGTGAAGGAACAATGTGTAAGGGTATATATGCATGTCCTGTGCACTGGCTGACACATATCAGTTAAGTCAGTCCACAGCTCTGGACCAAACTAAAGTATTTCCACAGCTTTTGGGTGCATTGCATGAACTTTCGCAAGAACACAGTAGTGTGGTGTGGTACTCAATGGCAAGTACTGTATTGGATGGACTGCCATGAATGTGTATGTATATTCATGTTCACCACATATTAACTTTGGTGATCTATCAACTTTTAAACTAATGCCAGTAATTTAATTTAAGACTAAACACCTGCAAAACTCATTGCATTACCATCAGCCTCAGCTGTACCTGGTGTTGCTTCACTAACATGGTGAACATTACACCTGCTCAACATCTGTAGTGCATGGTAGCACGCTTGTGTTACCATTTAGCTCAAGGCACAAAAGCGCAGCCACACAGAACCGCTATTGTAACTCTAGTCTCATTAACCTCCCCTATTCAGTGTGCTCATGACCAATTTCTCGTGCCGTATAAATAACAATATTTTCACGCCCATATTAGCATTCAGCCCTTCAGTCCCCACAACTGTTTTCATGCCTCTGTAAAAGCATTTAGACCTTTAATGTTCCACTAATATGAGTGTCTCCATTGAGAGCGTGACTAATGAAATTTGTTAAGCATCTCTTTAAGCCTGAGTGATCCACTGGAGGAAGCTGCTACATTTTATTTTTATATAGAAATTATCTACAAGAAACTGTATCTGAAAATTTGATCAGAGCGACAAGAGAAAATATATGAAATCATTTTTTAGGCTGTTTTATGAAGCCCTGCTTTATCACATCAGTCATGGATAATATCTATAATGCCATAAAAGACTAATATTAGCACCGAACTGATGTATCTCCCGAATTCTAACACCTACCAGAGGGCCTCGGGCGCTGTGTGCCTACCATGTCTTCCTGTTTGCATAGACCACATGCATGTGTGTGAGGCACAGAGAGAGGAGTGTGTGTGCAGGAGGAGAAAGGATTATGAGTGGGAGCGCTGTGGGGGGTTTGCCAGCCTCCAGGGGGGAGGTGAAGTGGATTTCTTCTCTCATCCATTTTTCATGGCTTTCCTCCTTTCAGATCTCCAGTCTCTGTACATACGGCTGACGGGTCGATTCTCTTTTATCTTTAAGCATCTTTTGGGGACTCTCTGTGTGTGTCTGGTGGCGTTTGGGGGGGGGTTGATGGAGGCGGCATGGGTCAAGGTTGAGACATGCTGTTTTTCATCAAGCTCTAATGACTATCTCACCACACTGGCTACTTAGATGATGCTTATTTAATTGAGGTGGGCCGCTTCAGTATCTTTCTCTGATGCTCGCAGGACAGTGACTTAAATATTCAGTGAGATCTATGTTTTCTACAGTGCAGATGGCTTCATCTCAGAGGAATATTATAGAGGTCAGTCCACATGGACCATATATAAACAGCAGTGTTTAATGGCAGTTTATTTCCCTCGTGGTTTAATTCAAAGACATATGTCTTTTATATGACTTGCTGAATAATTAATAACCTCTGTTTTGACCTCTAAAGTTCAGCATCATTGACCAAACTTGTTTCCTGGCCATCACCCTTCCCCCTGAGGAACCTTTAACTGGCATCAGGAATTTCAATATTCCCATTTTAGAGAGGCAGTCATTCAGTGCTGAGCTTCATGATCATGACAAATATTGGCATAATAATAGTGCTTTGTTCTCATTTGTGTTCCAGTTTAATATCTTTTTAGCCTTCATAGGCTAAATGTATAATGCTCACTCTTACCTTATATTCAGACAAAGGCATTGAACACTGACAATGCCTTGTAGCTGTGCTGTATTTCCATTCCCAACAAGTTAACACGGTACTCTGAACAAACCTAACCCAAACTGGTGAAAGCCATCTTATAGACTGTACGGTGTATATTTTTGTAGATGGCAAAAGTCAGTGTAACGCTAAATGAAGTTTCTCACTCCAGAATCTTTGTAACATCCAACCTCGCTACATGACCTGTGACGGTAACACCATCTGCTATCAGCATGGATATTTTTCTGGTTTAATATGCATACAGCCAGTATTGAACCACAGACATCAGAATTCTATGTCCTCTGCACTTTAAACAATTTTAGGCATCTGTCAGTGCAGATAAAGGAAAGTCTTCCCCCTCATACATTTTTACAGACCTTACATCCCTTAGCGACGAAAAGTGTGTTGTAGCTACAGTTTGAGTTGTAGGCCTACATACAAGCTGAAAGAAAAATAAATCACCCATAGTTTAATCTTTGGAGAAAAGAATGGGGAAACTACTAAGCAGTGTACAAAAGCTAGCAGAGGAATGTAGCGTTACTGGCACACTGATTGTCATGAAACACTACATGGCAGTTATGTAAATGCTGGTGAGCCTTAAAATAAATAAACTACCTTGTCAGCTGAAAGGTTGTCTGCTGGCTACAATACAGTAGCAGTAATGAAGGCTGTAGCATTAGCATAAAGCGTTAGCACAATGCAGACATTTCATGTGTGGTACACATTCAGAGCTGAGTGACAGAAAATAAATAAATAGGATGAATAAATGAATAAGTCTGAGAAGCCGACGAACTACAGCCTTTTCTTTTAGCG
>OMNN01088171.1:0-12739 GCA_900302755.1 Chromis chromis
AACACAAAAGTAGTTCAGGAAAAAATCAGAAGCAAAAAAGATGCAACAATCAATCCATACATGCTTTCACTGCTCTTAATGGTCTTCATTTTACAGTAGTTCATATTTATCTTATTTTAGAAACTGATCTTACATTCTGCTCCACCGTTTTTTTTTCCTGTTTGCTTTCATTATTTTAGTATTTTATACTTTTTTTGTTTAGTTTGACAAATTGATTTTACAAGAGCTACCCTGTCCTGCTTTTTGCACATTATTCTTGTTGCTGCCTGTCTGATAATCATAACATAACAAAATTACTAGGGGTGGGGCGATTCATCTACGTAATCGATTACGAAAATACGTCGACGCGTAAAACGTGCGTCGATGCATCGCGGTCTCATGGTAGCGGGAGTATATTCTGCCTGTAGCGCATTTTTTCAAACATGAACGTTACTGGTGGTGACCCAAACGTAGCTGGCGCTATCCAAGAATACACGAAAATATTAGGGCTGGACCCTAATAATCGAATATTCGAATATTCGTTCACTGCGCTGGTATTTGAATAGTAAATTTGACATTCGACTATTCGCTGCTACGAGCCGCTGCGTTCCGTTTAGCTTCGTATCCCCGCATCGGCTCGGCTCGGCGTCATTTCATCCTAGACTTCTATACAATTGGACTTCTTAAGGCAACCAGAGGAGTCGCCCCCTGCTGGCAGTTAGAAATAATGCAGCTTCAGGGCAATTCTTTGTGGGCCTCTCTTTTCAGATGAGGGGGCGACATTCATCTTTTACATAAAATCTATGACCGCTGTTGCTAGCTGCGTATGCTCTTCACTTAACTTAGTTTTAGGAATTAGATACCTACACTTTGGAAGAAAAACATCTTACTGTTACTGAAATTGTTACACTGCAGCATAATAAAGGTCAAACTCTAGCAGCACAAATGTTGTAATAATTAATGATTTGCTGCTATAGGCCAGCAGGCAAGTGATGCTAGCACCTAATGCCTAATGCTAGCACCTAATGCCATGTATTTAGTTGTTCCTTAATACCAGTTAGATGAAATTAACAACTGAAACCATTTGCTTTATTTTGGTTTTTCTCAAAACTAATTTCCTGATGTCATTAATTTAATGTCTTTTTTATGTTAATTGAATCTTAATGTAAAACTTCAAAGGCAAACAATGCCTACTTTAAGGGAACTAAAATAGGAAAAATATGAAAACATGCAAAATAAAGGAAACCTCTTGAATTAGTGTGTCCAAACTTTTGAAAAATGAATCTGCAATACAACAGAAGTAAGCACACCCATGTCCAGTATCACTGAAATGTTAAATGATTCTTGATTAATTGCATTACTTCTGAGTTGAACACTGGAATATTTGCTCTTTGGTCAAATAAAAAAAGTTTAGATTTGAGATGGAGGAAACCAGACGTCTGAAGAAATGTTCTGTCACTCTTCAGAGACAATTGTTTTGCAGCTGCTCTGTGCTGGAGGGCTTGGACTGCTCTACCTTTCTCCTTTAAATACCCCAAAGGTGTTCTTTTGGACCGGAATTAGTTTTCACTTTGTTCCTCTGTAGAAGCTCATGTGATTTTGGCAGCGTGGGTTGTATTGTTATCATGCTGGAACATTTCTCTTCTGCAAAGCTTCTGCAGGCTGGGAGTCATGTTGTCAGTCAGATTTTTGGTTATAACCACAGGCATTCATGGTACTATCTATAAATGTCATCGCTCCAACACATTTTGCACTCATGCAGCTTCATATCATCACACTCCCACCCCTCTGCTTCACTGTCAGGTCTATGAATTCACTGTGGTAGTCCTGGCCGAGTTTACCCTAAACATGCTGGACCCCATCTGAGTCTTGGTGTCATCAGGCTTCTTTTCATGTACTTTAGCAAAGTTTCCTCTTGCAGTTTTGTGCCAAACAGCAACCAAGGGTGTTTTAATTAGACACAGTCCATAAATGTAGATATCATAAAATGTCCTTTAACCTGTCTGAGCAGTCAGAAAAGCACTTCTTCCTGTATTGTTTTCTCTCTTTGTAATCATTTTTCAGTTGCTCTGACAATTATTATCCATGCAAAGCCATGACACAGCTCATTTTATAACCATGTTCATAGATGTACCCAGTTTTGTTTCAGTGGTTTCTTTTAACTCATGTGTCAGTGATCACAGGTGCCTGTATTTGAAATGTTTTGGAGGTAATAGAATTCTTAATTATGTTATACAGTGTATCTATAGACATGGAAGCTTTATAGTGTAATGCAATACACACATCAGATAGACCATCTAAGACTAATTTACATGAATAATGAATGACATTGACCTCAAAGCTATATTACAGTGGTGTCTTTGAAAGAAGAAAGTGTAGCATAAAACTCAGAAACACTGCTTATCCGTCACAAAGCCCACAATCAATCTGACCCCAACATGGCAGAGCAGATCAGTGAATTCTAAGTGAAATAAAACAGAAAGATCCCATTTTGAATAGCCATTCAATCCCGGGTTCATAATGTTATAACAAGTGTCAGCAAAGTCTTTGTGATGCTGCTAGTCGACTCCAGAGTTCAGATGTGAGCTTTACAAGCAGCGAGGTTCTCCTTCACTGGTGGTGTGGGACTACTCAGGCTTTTTCATGTTCTGTAAAACTACAAAACTTGGCTGCCACTCGGCTAATCTCTCTGACATGCTATGCACACTTTCTGAAACACACCAATACACACAGAAATACACACACACGTGCGTCGACTTTTGTCTAGCACTAACAAAAGCAGATGTAAATGAAATGTGTCTGTTACTCTATTCAGGACCTCAGAGGCCTGGCATCAAGCAACCTTCATATGGAAATCCACACGTACACCTATGCGCACATTCATATACAAGTGTGTGAAGCAGGAGGGGGAGTTTTTCACACAAGCTCAGTCAAAATATGGTAAAACTTCACCACGCACACATAGGAGAAGTCCTTTTAGCCACACACTCATACTCCACCTCATGCATACACATGCATCCTCTTCACAAGAAGCCTTCTATATATGTGGGCTGCTTTTTTCTTCACAACCTGCCAGGGAGATGTCAAAGCACCAAAAAGTTGTGACCTTCTGCTTCTCTCTTAGTTTTCACTTCATCTCTTCTCTCTTCCTCTGTCTTCCCAGCACCATGTTGCCCATCCGTTCACTTTATTCCATCCAAAATCTTCTTCTAAAGCACAAAGGCAGCTGGATTTGCCACATAGGTCCAGTTCTTCACTCACCTAAAACTGCTCACAACTTGATTCTAATTAACTCACTTGCACTCTTTCTGAGTATTTGGAAGATTTAAAAGTAGATCTCTAATGTTCCTCAATGACTTTTAGTTTGCATCCCTACACCATTCATAGCTTAATTGCATCTTGCTGAACAGTATTTTTCAGGAAGTGCATGGGCATTGCTCTGAAGCCATGCAGATAATGCTTGGTAGCCATAACATGGGTGAGAAAAACAAATTACAAAAAAACATTTTAGGTCAAAGAGGTGCCATCAAGTCCGTGGCCTCCTGGATGAGCAAACCCACTCAAACATTCAATGCAGTTGCTTTTGCCACTTCATGAACAGTTACCTTCCAATACTTTCGATGACCCATAAGCTCAGGCTCATGTTTCTGTTCTAGCTTCACACAACCAAAAATACATTTTGATCCCATTTTATGAGAAATACACTGAGTTGTGTAGTCTTACTAGAGTGGAACACATTAGGCAAAATTGTCTTTGCATCTTACAATGCCTACCAATATCTCAGAAGTGACTAAATGTGAGGCAGAGTGCCGTGCACTGGTAGCATCTACACACACACACAAAAAAAAAGTCATAAATACACTATATTGCCAAAAGTATTTGGACAGCCCTCCAAATAAATGAATTCAGGTGTTCCAATCTCTTCCATGGCCACAGGTGTATAAATCCAGCCCCTAGGCATGCAGACTGCTTCTACAAACATTTGTGAAAGAATGGGTCACTCTCAGGAGCTCATTGAATTCAAGAGTGGTACCGTGATAGGTGGACACCTGTGCAATAAGTCCCTTCGTGAAATTTCCTCGAAATATTCCACGGTCAACTGTTAGTGGGATTATAACAAAGTGTAAGCAATTGGGAACAACAGCAACTCAGCCACAAAGTGGTAGGCCACGTAAAATCACAGAATCAGTAGCTCCAGACCTCCAAACTTGGTGTGGCCTTCAGATTAGCTCCAGAACAGTGGTAGAGAGCTTCATGGAATGAGTTTCTATGGCCGAGCAGCTGCATCCAAGCCTTACATCACCAGGTGCAATGCAAAGCATAGGATGCCGTGGTGTAAAGTACACCACCACTGGAGTCTATAGAGCAGTGGAGACGTGTTCTCTGGAGTGACCAATCACGCTTCTCTGTCTGGCAACCCCTTGGATGAGTCTGGATTTGCCAGGAGAACGGTACTTGCCTGACTGCATTGTGCCAAGTGTAAAGTTTGGTGGAGGGGGGATTATGGTGTGGGCTTGTTTTTCAGGGGTTGGGCTTGGCCCCTTAGTTCCAGTGAAAGGAACTCTTAATGCTTCAGCAGACCAAGACATTTTGGACAATTTCATGCTCCCAACTTTGTGGGAACAGTTTGGGGATGGCCCCTTCCTGTTCCAACATGACTGCGCACCAGTCCACAAAGCAGGTCAATAAAGACATGGATGAGTGAGTTTGGTGTGGAGGAACTTGACTGGCCTGCACAGAGTCCTGACCTCAACCCGATAGAACACCTTTGGGATGAATTAGAGTGGAGAGTGAGAGCCAATACTTTTGGCAATATAGTGTATAAAGCCATGCTGTTGTGAGCAGCAGTGAAACTCCCCCTGTTTAAACAATAAATGAAGGAGATCTGTAGTCTGTAGGTCTGGGGTTGCAGATCACCTGCATTCATTTTAATTCTGTATTTGTAGTGTCTCTGAAGCTAAATGATGAGTAATATTAAACACAGCCAAAACTAGCAGCCTGGCATAGCATAAAGATTGGTTACATTTACACAACATATGGTACAAAGAGAAGTGCTGGTTTGCGCAATTGGAGTCTAGCACTGTAAACTGTGCTGGCAAAAATGACCATGCACCAGATAGAAATGCGATTGCTAACATGACAATGTTCCAAACTAAAGCTGGCTAAAAGAAAGCCTTAGCATAGAGCCAGCTATCGGTTTGTGATAAAGCGCCAGCAGGGAGCCTACTCACTGCGTATGCTAAAGAATCATGGAGGCATCAAGTGGTAGTGAGGCTTCTGCTTATTATTTGCAATATTCTAACATATGTTGCATCTGCAACTTCAACACTCTTGACCCTTTTAACACCGTGAAAGAAAGCTAGCTACAAATCTAGATGCAAACCATTTTTTAAAGTGAAATTAGTAATCTGTTGCTACACCCGCCAATAACTCTGGACGTCTTGCAGCTGCTTCACAATAAAACTCTTCAAGTAGTTTGTGGGTGAAACACTTTTCATGTGAAGTAGTGGCAGCAACCAGCAATCCTGCAGTAAAAATGCATATCATTACAGCATACAGCACAATTGTATGTCTGGAAAATCACTACATAGTAGACTCAATGTTTTTTCTTTAGAATACACTCAGCATATGCTACAAACAACAGTCAACACAGAGCACTGTGGCCTGTGAAGGAGGATTCTGATATGAACACATGAGCTGACCGTTGGGCTAATTGCCTCCAAACATTGGTGGATTCCTTTCACCCTGAAACCACAACTCAAACGCCAAACTACAGTATTTGTGTAAATGACAAACAGCTAAAATGTCCTCACTTTCCAAAAACACCCTCCCTCTGAAGGTCTAAAATTGAAACCGGTTCTCAAAAGGATAGGAGTGCAAGAACACACAAACACATGCATACACACATGCACCATCCCCTCTCTTTCTGCCTTCCTCTGTCCGGTCAGAGTAATGGATGGTGAATCTGTTGCTTACTCATGCATACAGCTGACAAATTGTCCCTCTCTGATCGCGGCCCTGCCGCTGTGTGATTTGTGAAAGACGGGACACGACAGGCAGCTCAGATTGAAAAAGGGCACTGAGGATACAGACAAACTAGTCCAAAAGGTGCATTTGAAGAAAATTATATATCTGAGGGCTTACAGGCCGCTGGAGTGCGGATGAGCCGCTTCTGTGTGTGAGTGCATGTATGTCTGAGTAAGATTACAGATATGCGAGACACGTTTTTACAATGACCTTGTTGTGTGGTGGACTGTGAGCATTTCTGTCTAAATATATGTGTATGATGGTATATAAATTTACACAAAAAGCTTCACCAACTAAGGCTGAATCTCTGAGGTGCAATAAAGTGTGAATTTTTTGACTTGATTTAACTGTGAGACAGGCCACATAATGTGCACCAGTCCCCATTTAAAGTGTATAATATGACCCACATACAGTCCAGCAGTCCCTGCTTACAGTATAATTTAACCCACATACTACTCACTGCTCCCTGGACCTATTATTATAATATAACCCATATTCTCTCCAGCAGACTGCACTGCTGTCTCCGTTACTGGGAGTTTAGTTTTTATACCAATCCCTGCTCCTCTTTTTTTGTTTTACTTGGACTTTGGAAATCTCTGTTGTCTTTCAGCTTAACCAAGAATAAAAAATTGTGAAAAAAGTTATGAATGTGTGTATGAAAACAAAACTGCAACCATGTAAAATGACGTCCAGATTCTTAAGAGTAAATAGCTTAGCTTAAATTACAAGCTGGTGAATGGACAGAGTATTGTATGTACATGTCCACAAGCAAAGCTGACATGCACTGACGGTCAGTTTCGTCCTCTGCTGACCAAAGATAGTCAAAGTTTCAAAGTGGGACTGCTGCCACGACTAATGTCTACAAACCAAGCAATGAGAAAATCTGCACCAATGTTTTAGTGTGCATATACGGTGGAATAAGAACAAGAAATATATGCAGGGTAATGCAACAAAACTAGTGGTAGTCACAGCAAAACATTGGTCACTGATCTCATGCTCCAGTGATGGCTGATTTGGTGCTTTGGCAATCAAAGACAGCCAAGTTGTTACAGTGTGACTGCAGCTATAACTCACATCTACAAACAAACCAGAGTACAGCATGAAATGATGAAGAATACACTGACCAACACACAACTGAACAAAGAATTGTGAGGGATGGAAGGAACCCATAGCCTGGATATAAAACGTTCTCTCCAGGTTTGAAGCCAATGTGGAAGTGCCTTAGACCTTCTTTCAAACGACTGGCAGGGCATGACTGCTCTGACTGCAACGAGAAGTTCAATTGTATAGAAGTCTATGAAAACATTAGCATACTTTTCACTTGATCTGTTAGTTCAGCAAACATTTTCCTAATGAAATAATGGACTCAATAAACTCCACGCTGTGTTAACCCAGACGTGGAGTTCATTTAGTAAATTATGATCCCATTGTCATGTTTTAGGGTGGGGCTACCTTGTAATTGACAGACATCACTGTGCATAGTGTCAATCAGATCCACCGCTTTCACATTTACATCCAGTTACAAAAGACCAACATGCCAAATGCCAATCTTGTGTCTTCAAACCAGTAGTCCACAAACCATATGTCCTGGAAGCGATGCCATCTTTTATATACAGTCTATGAAAAAAACGTGCAGAATTTGGGCAGCAAATATCATGCCTGCAAACTGTAAGCGCTGCAAAGATGCATAGTATAAACTTATGACGTGTCTCTTTCAATTTCCATCATTGTGCTTGAACATACCACACAACCATCTCCAATCTGACATGAAACAAACTGATACCGAATCTTTTCAGAAACATCTGGCACAGCAATAAACATACATGAGCATTGTTTCCCACAGCCTGAAGGTCGTGTAAGCTTGTGATGTCGGCAAGAGTCTAACTACAGATTCAATGCATCAGACAGTACAGTCCATCCACCCAGTAACAGTCATTATGGATTGGTGTTTCATGCACTAGATATGTAAACAAAAACACGATAGCCGTGTGTAAATGCCTGGCCGTTAAAGGCCTGGTTCACCCGTGGTCCAACTGTTTTCAGCATCTTTGTATTTTTAGAGATGAGGGTGTCCTGTACAGAAAGTAAGGTGGCACAATGCTGTCGCAAACTTGTAAACATGGTCACAGAATAATCATACATGGTTTTCGACTACCCAGAAAGAAGCTCATGCTCTTGACGTGATCCTTAAAATCACAGGCCGGCACAGCAGAGCTTTCACAAATTAACCCACTTTATGACAAGCTGCGAACCATTAGGAGGAAGTTTAAAAAAAAAACTATATTCAAGATAAAAAGACAAAGAAAATAAAGGAGGGAAGGAACATAGGGGTGGGAGTGGGGGTGAAAGGGACCCTCGCTAATTCAGAACACTAGACAGAGTGTTGTGCCAAGTCTGCCTCTCCTCACTAACCCTCTACTCCCCCCCACCTCCCTAACCCTTTCTCTTTCAAAGGGCCAAGGGGAGGCCGAAGCTTTCTAGTCATAAACATCTCGCGGGTAGGTCTGCGCTGAGCCTTTGCCACGTTACACATTTGCTTATTTGAAAAATAAAAAAAATGCAATTCTGGCACAAAATGTGCTTCTCTCTCACCCTCTCTCACCCTCTCTCATTCTCTGTCTGATCATTCCTCGAGGCCAGAGTTGAGGCTGTGATAAAGATTAGGACAGCAGCGCTACTGACAAGGCAGCTAAATCTATGCCGGCTGACAAACCTGGCAGTAGCAGTGTTTGGGGAAGGATTGTTAAAAAAAAAATAAAAAATGGAGAGGGGCTTTGACTAATAGCGAGGAGAGACGAGGAGCTGGGTCAGGAAATGGAGCGTTCTGGACGGGGCCAGAACGGTTGATTGGGGAGACTGATCAGTTATGATTTAAGGCAGATGCAGGGCTCTCGCACGGCTGATTTAGCTTTATTAAAAGAATGCGTGCGTTCCTGCATGTGTGTATATATTAGCAGCAAGTACAGTACATCTGCATGTGTGGCTGTTTAAGGCTGACTACACAATCTGTGTAAATAAGAGGGTGTGAGTGGCGCGAAGCCCGTAGGGACTCTTGCAGACAAACAGTCTACAAAGTGCTGAATTCACAACACTTCAAGAGCTACCACTTTACCATGGTGAAACCACACGCCACCAGTCGCCACTGTCAGACACAATATGGTGTCCATATGCCCATGATGGCATCCAGATGAGTTGATTGGAGGGAACTACATGGCAGGGAGCCATGTTGGGTCTGATTAAAGCACTAAAGGAGGGCTCGTTTAAAGGATAGCTTGAAACAATAAGGTGCTCATATGAAGCATGAATGCTTTCTGTAATCATTCCTCTTGTTAATACGGGCCATCAAAAGATCCCTGACGAATGTGATACCAGTTATAGCGATGGAAGGGAAGCTCACTTGGTGTGAAATGTGTGCACAAGTTTATATGAAGCTATTTAACCACATTATGTTCTTGCAACGTGGTGGATGGTAATACATGAACACAGCAGAACAATGCTTTCATATGTTGGACAGTTTAACAGTGCAATAAGATTTGTCACCATCTTTAAACACATTTACAACCAACTTCAGAACCCTTACATCCATCCCCTTTTCAAAAACAAATTTAAAATAAATTAAAAAATAAAAACAAAAGCTTGGAACCACCTTGTTTGTTCAAAGACATAATAAGAAATGACTTTAAGTGTATGTTCACTCCTATTCAGTAAAGTGATTTAAAGTGGTTAACACAGTTTCAGTTGTGAAGCTTCATGCATCATTTGTCAAATCTGATTCAGAGCTGTCCGATGTCGTACTCATCCCTGTGTTCTCTACTCCACAGTTAGTTGGTCGTCTTTCTCGACGCATTGCTTGAGTCATTGGTATATTTGTATTTTTAAAGCTGTTCTAGACAAACCTCACTCATATGTTTTAGACACAGAGCTCAACCTCCAATCATAATCTCACATCACAAGACACATATCTGCTGTAAATGGTAAATGGGTCTGCACTTATATAGCACCTTTCTACCTTAGTGGTACTCAAAGCGCTTTACAATGTGTTTCGCATTCACCCATTCACACACCAATGACAACAGACTTTGCAAGGTGCCTGCCTGCCATTGGGAGCAACTTGGGGTTCAGTGACTTGCCCAATGACACTTCGGCATGCGGAGGGGCTGGGGATCGAACCCATAGTCATATATACATAGACGCCTCATTGACTGTGGAGGGATGGGCCTAAAGCGCCGCCATCTTGGTCAGGGCAGAGCAGAGAAGAGAATACATGTACATCTATGGAGGTCAGAGGTACTCCACCATCTAAAAGTAGAATTATTCACTGAATTTTCGACCGATTTCCAAACAGTTTGATTTGTTAAAAACGTCACACACTTAGCTATGACAGGAATCCTGGATGTAAATATATTTTTTTTTAAATATCTGTCTGTCCTTCATGTCTGATGTTTGTAACAAACAACCCTCGTGAATATATGTTGACAATTGATTGATATATGATCACTTTTATAGAGCAGACATGTTATCTCTCTATAGACATAATGCACTGGAGGAGCGAGTGTGCCCTTACCAAGATGGCCGCCGCGTAGGTACGTCGCTCCAATCAGCAGCAGCAGTCAATGAGGCGTCTATGTATATATGTCTATGATCGAACAGCCAACCTTGTGATCAGTGGACAACCCGCTCTACCACCTGAGCCACAGCCGCCTGAGTCTGACCTCAGAGTATTGACAGACATGCTTCTGTTCCAGAGACTTTGGGTAGTGCGCAGACGGAAATGAAAATGAAGACGTAGGTGCTCGAGACTGGATTTGCAGTTATTGTAAACTCTAAATGATTAGTTCACTAATTCTTACTGTTTTTAGCTCACATTTTGAAGGCTGGCAGTTGTCTTCTAACTTCTGTTTTCTTTCCTGGCCAGGTCACCTATGAGAAAATACCTGCCAGCCTTAATGGGATTTACCTGGTTAAATAGAGAGTAAATAAGATCAAATCAAAATATTGTGAGGCTTCAGAAATCACAGTTTAGTAACAAATCCTCTCTTTGTGTTTCCACAGACAGTGCTCAGCGAAAGCAGACGGAATGTCATGCCAAAATGAATGTAACTTTGGAAGATATCCACTTGATTTGGGGCCAGAAATTATCAGCTTCAGATATGTGTTTGAATGTATTTTGCCAAACTATCCTTCAAGGTCCTTAAAGACTAACTTTTGCTTTCAGACAAAGGAAAAAGGTCTTCCTGTCTTCCCTGTGCTCCAGACAAGTTTGAGGCCTTTCAAGAAAATGCCAGTTAGTTACAACTTTGGGGCTTGTTTTTGCATACGTAGCCAGTGCTTCTATCAGCTATGATATCATCGTGAAGTAATTGCTGAGATCTGGAAACACATTACTTCAATAAAAAGGGCACAAACGAGAAGTCAGGCCATCTGAAAGGCTGTGATAAAGGCGACATGCGGCCTTTTTGCCCTGGGATCCCAGTTCCAAAAGCCCCAGAACCACTGTGTCCACTGTTTTTGGCAATTTCATTAATTGCAGAGTTGTAATGGAGTTTACCACACCACTAATGCACATTATCAGCAAAGGCGGGTCATACATAATTAGTTAGCTTTCGTGACCCTGTCTTGAAATTTAATTTTGACTCAATTATCTTAGTTCATATCATGATCGCATGATGCATATTACTATCAGAGTTGGGATAAATTACCATAATAATTATAGTATTATTCCAGCATATGAGTAATGGTTGCATTAGACTTTATGAACTTAAAGGTGACAGGGTACATAAACATTGCACAAAGAGCGATAAGTGGGGGATCAGTTGAAGCTCCAAATCAAAGATCCAAATTTTTTGCTCCCCTAACAGGTTGACTCATTCATGCTCATTGCACAGCTGTGTGCAGAACTAGTGGCAGGTCAAAGCTGAACCAGGAAGTGGTGTGTTAGCACAGTTTGGGGCAATAACTTTACCTTTCTTCAGGGGCGGACTGGGACAATAATTCAGCCCGGGCATTTTTTTTGTTTGGACCGGCCGACAGCACGCACGCACGCACCTCCCGACAGGTGGTAGGTTGCAAGTAGCCATCAAGCCCACTCCACTCCACACTCATGGTGCTGACAACAATGTTAATAACCCCGAACTCCCATAATGCATTGCAGCACAACAGTCCCGTACTTCCAACCCGCTTTTCAATCGCTACAATATTAAAACTAGTACTATTAACTCTTAAAATGGAAAAGCTCACATGGATTAAAATGTAAAGCAATGCCCAATTATTATTACTACAAAGCAATGCTATTAGATTTCTTTTGTAAGCTTATTGTAGCGAGCCGGTCCAATGACTGAACTGTCGTGCTGCAATGCACCATGGGAGTCCAGGGTTATGAATGTTTTTGCTACCATGAGTGAGGAGGGTAGCTGGGTTGATGGATAACTGCCGTTGTTCAGCGTTCCGAATGTCAAATAAAAATAACTGAGGGCGTGTAAATGGCAAAATGCCCTGGCTCAAGCGTTTTCCTACCACGCCGCTCGCTATAGTATGAGAATCGCCAACTTAGGTGGCGCTGCACTGGGTCGGACCGGCGCTGGATGATTCCAGTCCAGAGCACGGGCCGTGTAGAAAATAAAAAAATAAAACCAAGAGCACCGGCCCATTTTGGGACCGGCCCACCGGGAAAATGCCCGGTGAAGTCTATGGTCAATCCACCCCTGCCTTTCTTCTTTGTTTTCACCATTGAAGT
>OMNN01088179.1:0-11144 GCA_900302755.1 Chromis chromis
TGCTTTAAGACGGCACTAAAGCAGTTTAATGCACAACAATAAGGCTAATTCTAAACCAGTGGTTCTCAACTGGTCCAGCCTCAGGACCCACTATGTCTCTATTAATAATAACAGGTGCGACCCAATTTTTTTTGCTATTCCTGTTAACAAATGAAGGTTTATTTGGGTGTAGTCTCAACGCATTTTGATACAGCTTGGGAACATTTTGGCTTATTTTTTTGCTCATTTTGGTATATTTGGACACTTTTGCCAAGTTTGGGGCATATTTTGGCCCAGTTTGATAGATTCTGAGCAGATTCTGGTTTATTTTTGGCACGTTTTAGCATAAATGTCTCCAATAAGCTGGCAGAGCCACATCTAGAGATTAATAGTGGGCAACTACTGGTGTCACTACCACTAAATATCCTGCTATTGAAAGCAAACTGTGTCATAAGAAACACGTCCTTTAAAATAAAAGGCTTTATACCACTACTTTTTTTGGGGGGGGCATGCTTCTGCGACCCTCTAAAAATAGCTTCGCGACCCACTTTTGGGTCCCGACCCACCAGCTGAGAACCACTGTTCTAAACAGCAGGTTAGGTTAAATGCTAACTAGTATAAAGATATACAGTATGTCGCAATCAGCATTGCGTTGAGTGTGAATGTCCCGAAATTAAGACGCAGACATGGATGTTATTGGTGTTAATTTAGCAAATAGTTTGGTTTATCTTGGTCCTGCATGCTTCAACTGACAATTCAGTGTCCCAGTTTGTTTTCTCCCGTAAATGTGTTGAAGATCAAACAGTTTCAAGCAGGTAAAAGTAAGCAAAACTATTTGCCGCTGATATCTGCGCCATGTCTGATTGACATACTGTATAGTCCAGGGCTCTAATACATACGTGGGACTGTTTCTGCTGCCACTGACTGGCTCGGGCTTTTTTTGACCTGTGGTTTTTGTTTCTTAGCAATCGTTGGCTTCTTGGCGATGACTTTGGGTTTCTTCAGGACCGTTTTGGGCTTCTTTGCCACCTTAACGCTCCTGGCGGACCTCCTTGCTATAAAAAGGCAAACCATTTTTGTACAGAGTAAAACATGCAAACTTCACAGAACATCTCTTCAGACTTTATCATCTCCTAAATAATGAATCCTCAACTGCTGATGGCGCTTTGAAGAACCATTTAAGAACCATTACTTTCCTGAGAGTAGAGATAAACCAGTAAATAAACAGTAAAATAAGACAATTAGGTAAGATCATTAGGCATACTTCCAATAATTTCTTCCAGGGAGAAGAGCCACAGCAAGCAGCACAAAGCAGCTTTTAGATGGATGTAAATGCAGCTCTGTGGATGTTCTTGGCTGCAGATGCTCGTATTTACATTCAGCTCAGTGTGCAGAGGAATGTACAGTGTGTCTACATGAGATGAGGACCAGCATCACACATGACCGGTTTTAAAAAGTGTGAGGCGACCCCCCCTTTTTTCTGGTCTGAGGCATCACACAGCCCATCTGGTTTTCATCAGCAGAAAACACACGGCGGAGTGTGGAACATCCTCCCCCAACCCTCGGACACTGACTTCCCGACCGCAGATATGCAAAAAGACCAACATGGAGATATTTACACTCTGGGAACCGACAAGAAGCTTTGACTCATTAATGAATGGGACATGATGGATGTATTTCCAGAGTCTCATCAGTCCTGCAGATAGTATACAACCTCTACTTTGCTAAGTGAACAACACACTGCATTTAAAGTTTAGGTCATTATGCTCTCAGGGACTCTGTTAATTCTCAGAGTGACACATTACACTCAGATATGTTAACTTTTACCACCGTGGTTGCTTTTCTTTATGGGGAAAGTAATGAGACACAATGAACAACTAGTAAAGCTGCACCTCAAATTACTTCTTCCATCAAATTTCACATTAAACTCCTGAATAAAAGCTCTAGCGATGGACTTGATCACTTTGAGGTCATTCTTTCCTACTAGACGTGAATTAAAGAGCCTTAAAATACACAGATGGAAATTAAAACCATCAGTTTCCACTCACCTAACTCAGGAGGACCTTCCTCTTCTTCAGCTTCTCGTCCGGACGCTGCTCTCTCTGCTGCTTCAGTAGTTGTGGTGGTTTTAGCTGTTGATTTACTGGTTGTGAATCCTGTGGTGGGAACCTCAGTGGCATTGGTTCTCCCTGCAGAAAAAGGGCTCTCAGTTGCATCTGAAACCACAGTGGTTCTCACTGTAGTTGTGTTGATAGCGAGGACGTCTGAAACAAGTACAAATGAGACACAATTCAGAAATAAAAGCAGGGTGAAGTGCAGAAAGCCGGCCATAGTAACTCTTCCCTGCAGGGACTCCTCTAACTCTCATTCAACCTCCCTGACCTGCAGCTCTGCTACACAGTCAAGTCGGCTAGAATGCAAACACTAATTCCTGTCGTGCACAGATTTAAAAAAATAAACCTTAGGATGGTATGTTTAACTTTAACTAGAGATACAGCCTTGAACGCTAACCATGGATTTATTATAAAACTGATTTGAATGAACCAATTATCCAGTTGTACACCTCGTTTACATCTGTTTGCCTCATGTTGTCATACACTTTGATGAAGTAGACTAGAACACAGTAATGTTGAATTATTAGTCTGTTTGCACAACTGATTGCTCCAATGCTTTATATCCTCTAAGACTACTGTCAATATGTTGAGAAGCACCTGATTCCGATCCACAAACAACCAGACCCCATTCTGATCAAGCATCAACAGGATGCAGTGGAACAAGTTAGATTGACAGAGGCCCCACTGCACAAGCCAGAGTACCCAAAGGATCCACTGCCCTGGTCCTGGTGCCAGACCCCATAGGACACCCTGAGAGGTCCTCTTGTCCATGCCCAATGGTTCAGAGCATTTTGGACCACATAAGGGGGACCAACACAGTATTAGGCAGGTGGTCATGGTGAAGAAGGTTGCATAGAACATGTAATTAAAAATGCTACTAAGACTGTCAGAAATATTAATTTCCCTGATTTAGTTATTTTCGAGACAAAAGAATTAGTCAAGAAACTGCTCTATTGTTTTAAATAGTGATGACAATTGCCAGCTGCAGCCCAAGAACAATTATTGATTTCACCATTAAAGTAAAATACAGAAAGTCAAATTGTACTTTCTGTTGTGCAAAGGAAAATCTCATTAAATCAGATTGGTATGATGAGAAGACATGACATTGTTTTTCCTTACAGTATCACTGTAATGATTAGGAAAAATCATTGTAATGCCAGCAAAAATGCTTTAAACTGAGTGTGGAGTGACACATTTGTGCTTTTATTTTGAAGGCCATGTAAAAATCCTTGCCTCCCTGACTTGACACTCCTGTCTGCATAGCTGCTGTACCAACAAGCATGCCACCAGTTTATTCAGGGATTACACTCAGCCAAACCTCCTCTTCATGGGAGGATCAGAATTTGCAAAACTTGCACACAGATGAAGCAGGCAACAGTTACAAAACATAGACGGATTCTGAATCTGTTTAAAAACTCAAGGGCATACATTCAGTGATGGCTGCACAGTGACATCTGCTGTCCTTGTTACTTACACAATGTGAAGAATTCCTTAAATAAGGCTGCAGTAATTCACATTCACTGAGTATTCTGGCATCACAGGTCACATTTGACTGCTCTGGTTAAATAGCTTTAATGGCACAAAGAAATGTTACATGGGACATTTGTACATCCAGAAGGTTCACATCAGATTTGTGTGAATTACTTTTTAAATTCATGCACAGAACAGCTGGTAGAAGTTTTATAAATTTGACCAAGAGGTATCAAGTTGACATGAATGAAAAAGTAAGGGGATGAATAAAAAGCAGTCAACATTTCAGTCTGATTCCAAAAGACGTACTCGTGGAATGTGGAGAAAAAAAACCCTGACAATAAGATGACTTATTCTAAAATTTAAATATTTTACGTGACAGTATTATCGGTCACTGCTTGACATAACTGCTCTTTTTGACGTCAACATCAGCCATATTTGAAGATCTGAGTAATTTCAGGTACTGTGTTTCTTGCCGTGACTGAAACAAACAACACACAAACACTATTTAACCAGGTCTTTCTGGAAAAACAACCCCAAAAAAATGCTATTAAAAAACATATTTACAAAGAAGAGGAATTTTCAAAACAAGAATTGATTCTAGTATCTACACTCCTCACCCCAAACATCTGACAGCTCCCCTCCTCTCTCTGAGAAAACACTTATCGAGTGTCTGTGAAAAGCTCAGGTGTTGAGCAGTAGAACCTTATTTACCAGTGAAAATGAGCACAGAATGACTGCAAAGCGCTTTCTTTCACCATCTGGCCAAAGACAGAAGAGGCATTTGTAGCCATCATTCATAGTTTCATACCTGCTGCTTGATTAACATGACGCCAAATCCCCTATAAACAGAATCGCAGTAAAGCAAATGCTGCTTTGTAAGACACACTAATTGAGCTGTACGTTGGACAACCTGAAAACTGTTTCACGGACTGACATTGAGTGACAATTTAATATTAAAAAGATTCATGCACACTGTTTGCAAGAAGTGAAATAAGGCTCTGCTGTGCAAACACCCCAAACTACCGTCAGCTGTCAACATTTCACCTGCATTTTTATTGATTACTACCATCCTAAACACGCAGCTGAGTGTGTAAAACTGACGGCGCTCCCATAGATCTAAACCTTCAGGTCCACATGGAGCTTTGAGGGATTCACCAGGGTTGTAAAATGACAGAACAAAGAGGGCAGAGCAGGGTCCGGAGTGAGGAGAGCAGCTGCTCGGTGAGTACATCATGTGTCTTCTCATGCTTTAAGGCTTCCAGAGCTTCAGCAGGCCGTCCTCGCTGTAGGTGGAGATAAGGTTCTGGTGGGGGTGGTGGGCGATGCCGATCACGTCCTTCTCGTGTACCTGAAGAGGGGGAGGAGGAAGACGTGAGCAGGAGGCACAAACGAGACTCGAACAGGGTGGAGCTTCAATGAAACCGACGTGTTCAGTTGGTGATGATGAAAATGCAATGTTTTTATGCTTGATCCTGATATTCTGTCCAGTCTAGGGCTGAAACTTTTCGAGTAATTTGATTCCTAAAATGCCTCAAGGCTTCGTTTAATCCACTATATAATATACTATATACGCATGATAAAACGCAGATGTCCGCCCGGATGGTTATTTCTGTTGCACAGCGCGCTCACTTCCGCTTTTGATGCTGTAACCGCATACGGCAATGCAAAATGAAAAGAAAAAACACTTGATTAATCGACAGAACGCTTGATTATTAAAGTTGTACTGTATCTACCACCTGTACTGTATCTAGTAATAATCAACAGCTACTCCAGCTTCCTTCTTTTCTCGCTTCCTTCCATTTTTATCATCCAACTGAATAACAACGGACTGAACCTTCACATTGCTTTAAGGACTCTTGTTCTTATATTTTATTCATCCTTTTTTTGAAATAGTTTTCCACTATTTATTTTGTCATTATTTATGCATGCAGTGACATTGTTTACTTTTAATTTTAATAATCGATAGTTACAGCCTTAGTCCAGTGCAACCAATTAGAAAACTGATCAGTCTGTTAGTATATATTATAGAGAATATTCAATTAATAACATAAATTTCACTCATATTTAGCCAAAAACTACAGTGATTTCCACACATTCCTTCATGATTGGACAGTGTCAAGACAAATGCACTTGTTCAGTATCATGTTTAAATGTATGTTAGAATGTAAGTTTAAAGTTTAGGAGCTCTACTGTGCAGCTGTCTTGTTACACCATTAAAAATTATCTACCAGCATTTCTCTCTTGCATCATTTGCAGTAACAGCGCTTTTCTAAATTTCTCATTATAGCTACCTGCTCCTCCTGGCTTAAGTTTGTGAGAAAAAAGATTCGAAAGATGAATCAAACACCCCCCTTTATGGGAGCGGGCACAGAGTTTACAGTCTGCATTTATGAACAGCTCTCCTGCTCTCTGTCG
The DNA here is from genome assembly GCA_900302755.1 of Chromis chromis. NCBI lineage: Eukaryota > Metazoa > Chordata > Actinopteri > Pomacentridae > Chromis > Chromis chromis. The sequence continues at coordinate 5,982 of OMNN01088179.1, forward strand.
ACCTAAAGATTGCTTTTTGAATGACAGAAAGCAAAGGGAGGATTATTTACCTACTTAATATATTTCTTTACAAAAGTTCATGTTTTAGTTTTGCATTTTGTTAAAACTATCAATAGTAACATTAATATACAACTTGAACATCTTTAGCATGTTATGTGTCCTTCAACACAGCACCATCATTAGTTTCCTAATTTGCTTCCTAGATTTGAGTGTCCAGTAGTCCTTTGAATAACTAGCGTCTCCCTTGTCATGGTTTCCAGATATAAGAGCCTGATGAAAAAACCTTGCTCATAGTAAATCTCTTTTATTAATTCCTCTCGTACCACAAACAGGTGCTGGATGGATTGGCACAAAACTTTGAGTTCAGTCAATACTTTGTTTAACCCTCTAGGGGCAAACACCTACTTAGCATCAGCATGTAACTGTGTGTATGCCATTAGCATTTATCTCTAAGCACCGTTGCGCCAAAGTACAGCCTCACAGAGTCGATAGCATGGCTCTCTACTTTTAAAAAGCAAGAAAATAAAGCTACACATCCCACCTTCAAGACCCTGATCAAAACTTCAGCGATAGAACTCGCAGGAGAAACACATGAGGGATAAGCAGTGGTATTTGTGGACACTTTGATCTGTGCAGTAACGTACCGTCAGCGTTCTCTCCAGTTTGCCGGTCACTGTGCTGAAGCAGTAGAGCACAAAGTCTTCTCCCACGCAGTAGATCCACTCGCCGCGGGGCGACAGAGTGCAGCACACAAAGTCACCACCTTCCCTCTTACCGGAGCTGAAACTCCTCACGATCTTCACAGCGAGAACATTCAAACACACACAGAGCACATGTGTAAAGAGCAGGTAGGCAGGTTCAGTTTTATGAGCACACAACTGAGAATACCTGCAATATTTCATTTTTACTGCCAAGACTTTAGGAGAAAAAAAATCTAATGACTATTATTCAAACCAGATAAATCCACAATTTTATGTAATGGCACAGAAAACTATTTCAACACTTCTGGAGTAACACTGTGCCCTGAAATCCTGCCAGACCGTTTCGGGGAGCAAAGACTTGAACCGACCTGTCCCTGCATGTTCATGATGACCACCGTGTTGGAGCGATTACACACTACAAAGTGCTCTGGGTTCTTGGGCAGCAGGATGACGTTGTTGACTGTGATGTCGGTGCCGGCTGACGTCCCCAGAGGTTTAAAGGTGCTGCTGCACTCTGTGGTCTTCACGTTCCACACCTGAAGCAGGTGGAATATAAAGTGAGAAGACAGGAGATATGTGAAGGAGACGTGTGATGCTGTTAGGGATAAGAGAAAATCTCTGTAGCTGCTTCTCTTACCTTTACTGTACCGTCGGAGGAGGCGCTGACGATGTGATGCCCATCTGGAGTGAAGGTGGCCTCGTTGACAAACGAAGAGTGACCGCGGAACTCCTTTAGAGTTTTACCTGACTTCAGTCCGTGGATTCTTACGCAAAATACACAATGATTTACGTTATCCAAAAGACAAAGTGTACCCAACAGTCAGGGGTCTTAAAAAGCCCATATTACGCACATTTACAGGTTAATAATTATATTTTTGGGGTCTACTAGAATAATTAACATGCTTTAATGTTCAAAAGAACTGAATCTGACTAGATAAAAGCAAGGCAAAGTTAGTTACATTCAATAACACGAGATCTATGAGTATCGGCAGAGAGATTAGCAGAAGTGGCTCTATGTTTTGTTATGCAAATGAGTTACACAAAGATGTAAATAACTAAAGAGAAGTCTGGTCTTCAAACGAGCCTTTTCAGGCAAGTAAGGGGCAGTGTTTTGTGTGGGAATCTCTCAATAGAACACCAAAAAAGCTCAAAGGTGTTTGGTCAAATATGAGTTTTACCTGATGGTCTGATCGAAGGAGGCACTGAGGAGCTGGCTGCTGTCCTTACAGAAACTGAGACATGTCACTCCTTTGCTGTGGGCTCGTTCAAATCTCCTCAGACACTGACCGCTCTGGATCTTCCATACCTACAAAGACACATTCATATTGGGTTTAATAATGGTTTAAGATTCCTCTCAACACTCCAAATGTTATATTCTTTTGTGTATATGGTTCAATACTAAAATAAAACATATACATTCTAGTAAAAAAAAAGGAGTCACATAAGCAGCTGAGATTTGTCTTGGCCAGTTCATATTAAAGAGTTTTTTGAACACACAGGCAGTGCTGACATTGTAATAAAGCACTCAAGAGCAATTAAAGAATATGAAGTTTGTCCTCTACCTTGATCTTTCCATCCTGGGCTCCGGTGGCCAACATCTCTGTGTCCCGACTGAAGCACATACACAACACGGCATCGTCCATCATCATGAAGTTATCCTGAGCCTGGTACTTCAGATCCTGTAGGACACGACACACACGCAATTATTTTAAGTCAAAACAGCCTGTTTGAGATAGTACGTGTAAATGTAGTTTAATCTAAACGGTCAGTACACGGCTACCTTTCTGATTTTGCCAGTGGTGAAGTTCCAGACTTCAATGAAGCCGTCCACGGAGCCAGTGACCAGATACTGACCATCGGGGGAGAATCGGGAACACTCCACGTGAGATTTCTGTCCAAACTGTGCGAGGAAGGAAAACAACATCGAAAACATTCAGAAAATTGACCATAAGTCTGGGAAAGTGAGAACTTGACATAAATGTGGGCTTGGTTTGGGCACCTTGATGTGTCTGCTGAGCTGCGTGGGGAAGCGCTCCTCCTCCACATCTTTGACAGCAGCTTTACCCCTGAACAAATCGATGGTCATACCAGGAGGCAGGAGACCCTGGTGCTGCTGCCACTTCAGAGACTGAAAAATGCAGACACAATCATCATCAGCATTTTATTTGGATGACAGCATTACTTGTATGTGTGTGGAATGTAAATCAAGAACCACATGTATGTTGCAATTATGTCAGGATTATTGACACCATACAGGTTTTCAGAGCACTTACCTGTCCCAGCAGAGCCATGAGACGAGAGGGAGGCACCACGCTGACCTCTCCTGCCAGAGCCTGAGCAATAGCTGCCCGACGCTTCTCCTTACTGCTGCCATCTGGGTACGCCTGGACAGAGTTTTAAACATTTATATTTGCTTCCTTTTATTGTTCTTAAAAAAGATGATGAATCCTATTAGATAGTATTCATTTACTCAAGGGTTGATGCTTATTTTAGAATGGTTTTATGTCTCCATACATGCAAAATCTTGCGTTTTAGGAAATACAAAGGATAAAAAAAGAAGAAAAATAAAGTTCTAAATGTGCAGCAAAGTCCCTGTTAACAAATTACGCATAAAACTTAACACAAAACTTAGATACAACTAATGATGAATAAACTAAAAGGTTAAATTGGCAACAAAGCCTACTGATGCTAACGTGATGCTACATGTATGAACTGCATCTTCCTGCACATCGGGTTTGGACATACCTCTCTGGGATCGAAGTAAGAGCGAGCCAGCAGGTTCTCCAGGTGGATGTATCTCTCCGGCTGCGTCTGTTTCAGCATAATCATGGGGTCGGTCTGCCTGAGGAGTGAACGGGCTGCTCCGAGCTCTCTCAACTCGATCAGCTCCAACACAACCTGGTCAGAAAACAACGCAGAGGCATCTTCAGGCGTGATATACTAGATGCCCCATCACTGGGAGATGTGCCAGCATGAGTACTGGCAACAGCAGAAGAAATCCTGGGTCAAAAATGATTAATTAAACAAGTAGACAAGACGATATGCTGCAGACCACAACTTCTCCTATGCCTACCTGCTCATAAAGGTCTATCAAAGTCTTATCCGGCAGCTTGAGGGACTGGATGGCTTGCAGGACGGTGTCCCAGTGGCCGCTGTTGATGTCCGCCACGAAGCTCTCTATACTGTCCACTGTGTTCAGAGACACTGTGGTCTCCTCCTGCAGCGTGACCAGAGTCCGTTGCAGATTGTTCTCCTTTAGGTACTGCATAATCAGACGGATGACGCTGTGGAAAAACACAGATGATGGAGGTAATTAGGCAGCAGGACAGATCAGCTGAAGCAATTTAAATAACAAATGTTGTGTAAGGAGTCACAGTTTAATGGAGGTAGATCATTTAACAAAAACAAATATAACAAACACTTGGGACTTTGTTGTCCTGTGATTAGAAACATCCCTGGTGGAACAACTAAAATAATATCAGTACTGTAGGTTTTTAAACCCTAATATTGGCATCATCTTCAACCCTCCAGCATCTATTGGGATCTTATAGGAACAAACTACCTTTGCTACTGAGAATACTGAAGACATATCTGTTAGTGTAAATGGTGACAACGAACAAACACGAGTACATTTAATACGACAACTAATTTCAGTACTTCGCTGCTTAACTTTGAATGATTTACATCCTCGGTCACAACAGAATCTATGGCAGCTGGGAGCACAAGGCTAGCTAATGCTAACTAACTCTAACTCCAGCTCCTATCAGTTCTGTTTACTGCTCATAAATATAAAAATCTACAGAGCACAGTTGGTTTAATATTTTAAATAACACAGAGCCACATAAAACTGCAACTACTTTCCCTTTGCCACGTTTAAAAAAAGCGCAAAAAGCATTTACACGGCTCTAAATGAAAGTTAGCTTGTTAGCTTAGCCTAGCTTAGCGGGCTAACGCTAGTGGAGTGCAGCTGAGGATGCAGCAGGCCTCACCGCCACAAAATATGATCAAACGTGGGGTTATTCACGGGCGAATAACTGTAGAAACAACCCTACTGCAACAATAAGTAAACGGACTACTTACTCTGCGGATTCCACCTCCAGAGACATGATTATTTATCTTTAAACAGCAGCTACAAGTCAGTCCTGAGTCTGCAGCAGCAGCAGCGAGAAACACGCAAGACGGACAGATACAGGAGAAGTGGGAGGAGCCAAAGACCGTCATTCACGAGAGGAAGAAGATGTTATTATTTTATTTTCTTAATACTCTTTGTATATCATTTATATGTGCTGTTTATCCTTACCTGTACATTGTTTATACTTGTCAATAAAAAAATTAAAAAAATAAAATAAAAATATTTTATTTTTGTCATTTACATTATTTTTAATTGAACTGAAACTTTATTTTGAGCCTCTGAAATTTATAGAAAATAACAAGAAATGTTTATCAGCCCTTCAGTTTTATT
>OMNN01088196.1:0-10032 GCA_900302755.1 Chromis chromis
ATTGCCAAGCTGGTTCAGTTACTAAAGGATGGAGATATCATGAATTTTCATGAACCCCCGCTAAATTTTGGAAGCAGCAATTCAAACTGCTTGCAACTATCTATTTTGCACAATCACACATTTAAAGACATTACTCTTCAGTAATGAGGCTACTGATATTAAATTAAGAGATGCAGCAACTGGCAGAGGAAGTGTCTCCAAACAGTATAGGTTATTTTTTTCTGATTGTAGTGCATCTGTAAAAGCAGTGGGAGAAAGAGCTTGTTGACCTCTCACAACAGATCAGTGGGAAGCTACACTGAGCTGTTCAAGCTATCTTTTGAAATGTGGTTTGGGTAAATGTGAAAGATTTTCTGTGCAAAATACTGGATACAAACTTCCCATGATGTCTGACAATGGGCTTACTGGGGAGTTAAATATGGGTAATCCCAAAACTGTTCATACCAATGCTAAATTTTGATTTGTATTGAACTTTTATTTGACCGAAAGGTTTCATCGAGTTTGAAATGACATTGAAAAAAACTCTTGAAACTTGAAATTTTCTTTGAGAGAACACCAGCTTCTATAACATTCCCAATTGTTCTGTTAATTTCTACCATGTTATAGAACATTCTAAATTAAGAACAGCTGATGTAGTAGTTCTCTAGTCAGTTACTAGTCGAATAGAAATCATGGCCACAACCCATCAGCTTAGTGAGTTGGCTGTTATTGTAAATTTCTGAGAGAGAGTTGTGCATTGAGGCTGTTCACAAGACTGGGGAAGCCTATGAAGCCATGACCGAGTGTTTTCAAGTGCAGAAATTCCACATTGGGAATAATCTCAAAGGGCCTAGTATGAAGTCAAATGTGACCCCTGCACTGGGAGGAATGGTATTGCGGTTGGAATGGAAGAATCTTTGGATCACCACCGAGAACATCCTCATGAATGTGAGCAGTTTTGGTACCAACACTTCAATCAGACCCTGAACAAGGCTGGTCTCAATGGATGTAGACCATGATTCTCCATATCAGGCCTCCAAATGCTTTACATGAGATAAAAATGGGGTTGTTTGGACACAAGGACATGGCTTTAGTTTAGATAAAGGAAGAAAACCACTCAGACCCAAGAACACCATTCCTACAGTCAAGTATGGGGGAATGTAATGCTTTGAGGGTGTTTTTTAGCCAGTGGGCCAAGCAACCTTGTCAAAGCAAAAAGGCATTATAAGATAAGAAGACTACATAAAGATTGTGGCGGAAAACTTGAGGCATGCTGCAGAAAAACTTGGCCTTGGGCAGCATTGGAGCTTCCGACAAAGCAATGATCTGAAACACACAGCCAAAGCAATCAATAGTTTGAGCAACACAGTCCAGACCTGAATCCCATCAAGAACCTATGAAGGAAACTCAGACTAGAGTAGAATGATAGCAAGAAAGCCTTTCAATCAGGAACCATTTGATTACTGTGGTGACAAATGAAGGCTTTGTTGTTGATGACTAAGAAAGGGTATGAATGAAACTTTTTAGACATTTGGAAGAATAAGAAAAGTTCAAATTCATCATTAGCATCTCAATGTCACACTGTATTTTGACGCTAATTTATGTCATTTCCTGCCAGAAGAAACCTACTGGTTGAATGATTAATATGGATTAGACATTCTCTCTGTGCAACAGGCAATACTTAGTAAATAGTTCCATTTCTATAGAGTAAGTAGCATCAGTTCTTACAGTTTCTGATCCAAATCTGATCTGTTTGAAGGGAAGCTGGACACCTTACCTGTTGTTGTGTTACCGTTCCCAGTACTACGCCATTACCATCCTTTATTTACTTTTGTTTGTGTGTCTGTTTTATCCAACCCTGTCAGTCTTTCTGTAGTGCCTTTGTTGTATTATAAATCTGGAAGATAATTTTAAAAAAAGACACAAAAACATCTTGCTTGACTAATCTAGATCTCCTTTGAGACTCTGCTCTGAAATTTAACAAGTGCTGATTTCATGAAAAAATACGAGAAAAAAAAAAAAAGTCCTACACCACAGAGAAGCTTTGCATTTCGTTTGTGTTTGGAGTTCAGGTTGTTATCAGAGTTCCCGTCAAACCAAAGACATGCTGCACCAACAGATCAATGCGGGTCTATATTGAGAAGTTCTGCTGAATTAATTTCCTTTAGGAAAACTCCAGCACATACTCATGAGAGGAAGTTTATTCAGTGTGAGCGGGGATTAACATGCCACCAATATATTCAGGGTAAGTTTGTGAAAACTCTTAGCACCCCAGATGTGACGCGCCACAAAGGCGTTATGACATTTTTATAGAGACGTACAGATCTCAGCTGTGATTATAATTAATAGAAAAAGGAGTCAGGAGCTCATTTCAGATTTATTATATGGTTCATGCCTGACTTACCCTGATAGTCAATGTGCTTCCATTTCTGTAAAATTCTTGCCTGACTCTCATCCACCCACAGACTTGGGTGAATTGCTCTATATTCCAAATAACTTCGTATATACAGCACCTACTAGTGATATCTCCCTTTTGCCAAAGCACAAAAGTCAGAAGTGGGCTTTCAAAGAACTTTTTCCATACACTGTGTGCATAGTGATAACCATCTGTCCTAAAGCGGCAGTCGAAACCAGATCTGGGAATTTACAAATCCTAGTCCAAGGCCTTAGATCTTCTGTCTCTTTCTTCCAATCCCCTTCGTTCATGGTGACTGTGGGCTTTAGCTAGCTGCCTTGGGAAGCAACCTGTGAGTGGATACTTAATGAGGTTTTCAGCTGGGCCAGCATTTGAAGGGAAAATGGGACAAGGTGATGACAGCACGTTGAGTGACTCAATATAGAAGTCGAGAAAAGTAGCAGTTAGATAGAAAGGAAGCCACCTGCAGGAATGATGAGAGGTTGTTGGAAGTAGGGTTGGTTGTTATCTAACCAATTATAACCAATAATTTGTGCAATTGGTCATGGCAATAGAGAGAATCCACAGAAGGGATTACAATCATTGGATGCACAATTTGTCAGGTATTAGACTAGTTTATATCATAGTCACTTGGCAAAATAAAAACTTTGGATTTCACTGATTTGTTTAAAAATGTCAATGATATAACATTAGAATTCATGTCTAAACAGGAAAGGATTCACAATTTAGTACCAGGAGTTTTGAACAATATAGCAGCAAATAACTATTTGTTATGTCGATAAATTGTAGAGTCATGACATCCATCGCAGAGAATGAAGTCACACTCTTTGTATGTGTCGTAATTCAAGTTTCTCTGCTTTAGCAGCTGGTCAGTAGTGCATGTGAGTCCCTCCCTTTGAAACTATTGACCCTCCCCACGTCTATACACAGACTGATGGAAGAGAGCGACCTCCCACACCGTGATATAAAAGCTGGCCAGGGTGTTCAGCTGTTGCCCTAAAAAACTAAGATTCTGTTTGTTTGTTTTTTTATAAATGTTATTTATCTAATTCATATGCACTTTATCCATTCACTGCATGCGTGAGGGATACTATTGTGGCTCTTCAATATATATTAAAATGGTAGCATTGGCTAATGGTTGTGGCTGGATTATTTATTTAATTTTTAATTTTTATCTTGTTTATCTAATACTGTAAATGCGCACCCACTGATATATTTAACTCAGAGTTTCCATTGCTATTTTGCTGCTGTCCTCATGTCTCATGTGCTCTCACTTTCACTGTGTATACTGTATGTTTCACCTTGTGTGCCAGGGTGTCTTGGTAACACAGACTGGAGCAGAGCAGAATAGGTCAAAAGAAGATACTTGCGTTGACAACATGTCATTGCAGCTATTCAACAAAGTTTATTGAAAATTCTAGCATGGGCTAATGGTGGCTGGATTGTTTTTCTTTTTTGGCTCGTATGTACAAAACCTTATTAAGTTGTAAATGAAATGCAACGAAATTGGATAGGGAAGGGATGTGGCTGACACGCCTGTTTGGTTTGAGATGCTGGTGCTCTAGTTTAGCATCCAGTGGATGTGAAAGACATAAACAGCACCTTTAGAATTTAGAAAAAATAAAGAACTTAAAGCAGATCATTTAGCTTTCTAGTGTTCAAATTCTATTCATCTCTTTCTTGTTTTGAGCTTTTTTTCTCAGATTTCTAGCTTCTAGTTTCACCAGCTCTAAAATCACTAGAATGAGGAGACACTAAAACAGTAAAACATGTCTCACTGGTGGTTAACTGGAATGAGATTTGGTTGAATTGTGTCTTTTGTGTGCTGCTCTACAAAAATAATAACCTCTGTCTAAGCACAACCAGATGTGGTTAGCGTCTCAGCATTTTAATGACAATCTCTGCTGCATTTTGGGTAAAAACTGTATCAGGTTTGACCCCACTTTGACCACAGATAGTCACAAAATCCCTCAGCTTCTTTATAGCTCTCATTCCCCAGCATCCTTTTTTAAAATAAAGTGTTGTGTTTCTCCAGTAACGATGAGCCGGCTCTTAACCTCCATCTCTGTCATCATCTACCACATACAGCATTTTAATTGGCTGAGGCTGGCACAGCCCTCCAACCCAGCTGTTTCCCTCCCACATCCCGGAGCAGGACCAGTGTTCTTCACTAATTACCGCTGCTGTCTGCGATGATCTGTGCAACAGTCAGCTCCCGTTGAATTACCCTCACCTCTCCCATTTACAGTACCTGTCAATATCCTGCCTCATTTCCATACATCAGTGAGAAATCTGTGAAGTGCAGCAAAAGGATTGACCAAAAAATGATGCCCTTTCAAGAGGTTCCCGTAAGACTAATGACTGTTAAAAAGCAATCAAGGGGTAGCAGCAGTCTGGGCGGTAGATCTCTGTATTTTATTGCTAACGCCCGGTCACAGCACCTCTGCTGTTTAAATTATTGCTATGTAAATCACCTGAAGTGCTTTGCTATTGGAAAGCAGCAGATTTAGGATGCTGGTGCATGTGCTAAGTAGACAGTATCCCGATATTCGCCGAGGCCTCCATTTGAGGGACTAACTCGTGCTATTCGTCAGCGTGTCAGTCTACCTCGAGCTGGCACTACATTCTGAGGAGCTCGCTGGCGGAACAAATGAAGTTCTCTCTGACTCACACATAAAATGCTTATTCTGTATTTCTGCAAAACTGATGTGAAGTATGGAGCCTAGAAGTTCTGAACTGGCTTGTAGTGGAAGCACTTTTACCTCTTTTATACTTTCAATGTAAAAGTTGAGGTGTGTGCGATGTGAATGTGGCAGCTATAAAACAATAATTGTGAACTTATGGTTGGGAAAATAAGAATGAGGAGTTCAGTTAAGGGTCTTGTAAGAATATCTAGTTTTCACCGAGAAGGCAGCATGAAGATATAGCTAAAATGGTGGCTGAAAGTTAGTTGTTTGGTGTTTATAATGTGCAAAATGTATTCACTTGATGGAGCCCCACCCAGAATTGTAAACACAGGTTAGATGCTTGTCTAAGTACTAATCTTTCCATGAGATGTCACTGTCCTCTGCTGGTTTTTCCACTGTATTACACCAACAGTGTGCAAATCCATTTTAGGGCAAAGTAAAAGCCTTGTTTGTTAATGAGTTTGCTTTGTTCATATTTCACTTACTGTTAATTGTTAATCGCGTCCTATTCGGAATTTCTATAAAGTGTAATTAAGCCATTTCGGTCATTGTCTCCCACCTACACCGGCTATTAGCCTGCCACTTAGTGCAACTAATTTGTGTTGGAATTCGAGCTTGTGACTGTTAATGTGCTTATCACAGAAAACTCCATTGTGAGGATTAATTGTTTAATTGTTTGAAAAGTCTCTGTTGTCTTTCCCCAGCACATAGGAATGCATTCCCTTAGTCCCCAGCTTATTTGTGTTTCTGCACCAGATATGAAGCTTAATGGAGTTTTTTTGTTTCTCTATTCAAGGATCCAAATTGATTTCCCTTCAGCACAAATATACCAGTCATGACCACCGCAAATGAAAAAATATCAGAAATGTTGTCAGAGTGAGGTAACAAACACACAAAGTTGGTTCTTGCTTTAGTTTTGGTGTTTCATTTGAGGCTGGGAAAGTTACATGTTCTTCCTTGATCTGGGCTCTAAAAGTAGTTTCACAGTTAAAGCTGCTGGTATGTACAAATTATTCTCTCCGTGCAGTTGCAGGAATGAAACAAAAAAGTATGTAATGACTGCTCTCTCCTCCACCCTGCACCCCCGGGGCTTCGGTCATGCGGTTGACTCATTCCCAAAGCACACAGTCCCGTAGCACAGACCTCCATTCTCTGCAAAAGCTCAACTAGGTGGTAAAACTCATCATGTATTTTCAGCATGATAGAGTTTTCACACAAAGTTCATAATTGAATAATTACATTTTGATGATTCGGAGAACAGTATAAAATAGCAGCCCGACCTGTCTCAAAGACTCATTTCCAGCCTCTTTATCTTCTATATGCGCTATATAGAAATAATAGATCAGGACAGTCGTAGTACATCTCCAGCATAAAATCCTCTCATAATAAACTGAATAGGACTTCCTGTTTGGGTTACGCATTATCCTGTTTTGTTGTTTTTTGTAGCCATTGGGTCTTCAGTTCTGATAATGACAATGTAATGTACTCTGTCAACCAATATAATTCAGATTACAATATCTCTTTTTAAGTAATTTCTGGGCGTTTTTTTGCTCCCATCACAGCTTTACTCACAGTGTTTACTGCAATATAAAGCCACACAAGCTCTATGAAAGCAGCACAACCATGTGCAGTATGACAATATTGCCATAAATCTACAAGAAAGAAAGAAAGTTAAATTCTTTCATTATTTATTGCACTTGGATTTTTTAAAACTGGAAAAAACATCATCATCATCATATTTCCAGTTGCCCACATGTGTTTGCAATTCTAATAGCAAACTTGGTTACTCTACATATAATAGATATTTTACTACTTACTTACTTACTACTTTTTATTTGTTTCAATAAGTTTCTCCTATATGCAAAGCCTGCAGTTCATCCCAGTTCATCCAAAAACTCCCTGAATGTTTGTCACATGAATGTTCACAGAGTTTACAGAATTCAGCTAGGGAAACAGGTTTATTTTTGGAGAAGTTTTAAATGAGACACATAAAATTAAGCAATTTTGTTGAAATGTCATGATTTTAAGCTATGATTTTAGTTAATTTGTCTCTATTCTATATCTTTTTTATCCTATCTAATTGTCCAAATGGAATGGCCCATCACAGATAAATAGTTCTAAATTGAAAATCTAATGATTCTTTCTGTTTTTACAGTTTTTGTCTCTGATAAATGGTGGAATTTGCCATTCAAAAAAAAAAATAACATGACTTTAAAAACCACAAGTGGGTTTTAGGGTTCAGGGGTTTAACTATTGGATGGATTACTGTGAAATTTTGAATAGACATGAAGCTTGGGAAATGAATCTAACTGATTATTAACATCTACAATGTCTCTAACATCAAATAGATGAATTGCCACAAAGGTTTATACAGACATTCATGGCTCTCAGAGGTCCCTCCTCACCGTGAGTTTAATATTTGCAGTTTTGAGTGAAATCCCTTGAAACACTATTGGACTGCTGCCACTAAATGTTGTGGATGAGTTTTAATTACTTTGGTGATCATCTTCAACATGTTAAAATGTGTAATCCTTTCATTTCTGGCCAAATACCTGCCAAACTAATGACATCCCCATCAGCTCTTCTGTTAAGTGCTAATTACCAAAGATTAGCAAATTAACACGCTTTAAAACCAGCATGTTAGTATTGTCACCGTGTAGCTCGGAGCACTGAGTCTGAGTGCAGCCTCGCAGAGCCGCTAGCATGGCTGTAGTATCTTACTGCTCGATGCTTCAAGCTTGGAACCATTTTTAAGATAGTGCAAAAATATTTTTATTTACAGAGAGGGAAATGAAGATAAGGAATAGTGGCAGAGCGGCATGAGGAAAACCTGTGATGAGAGAGTGAAAGGGAATGACAAGCAGTTGCAGGCATTGTCTTCGAGCAGAGCAGCGGGGAGGAGAGCGAGGCAGACAGTCATATGAACCGCTCGTATAGAGCTCCCTCCTAATGACTCCCACTGTGCCATTTTTACCAAAGGCAAGGATTACCATTAAGCCCAAGTCACATCTTCTCACATGATCCTCCATCCTGCCCAAGGTTTATTCGCACACAGACGCAGATGTGAGCACACACTGAATGGTAGCAGGGGAGAGTGAGGGATGAAAGGGAGGTCGGCTGAGCAGTGGTCACGGGGAGCAGATATGTACACGTGTCCAACCCACAGAGGATCACTGTAGTAGCTTTCTAAACAATAATAAGCCACAGATTTCTCATCTCAAGCCGTGTTAATATCCATTCCAGCCATTAAATTATCACAACATGACCCCTCACCTTTTAATTACACTGTTTACACCGTTGACTTAATCTATTCATAATAGTGTTATAGTGTCTAATGTGCCTACATTTTAAGGACATTTAAGGATAATTGATGCATTAAATGGATGGACAAATTGGCAACAAAGGAATTCGTTTTGAATGGAGTTACCTATTTTATGACCCAAAAGTAAACTCTGCAAAAGTTTACTTCAGGTTAAATGCTTCTTATAGACTTAATAAAAAGACAATCAGCTGGCTCCTCCTGTCCTGAAATATGACCTCAAAACACTGCAGTGCATTTTCAGGTCAATAGCGCTTTGAATTATTAAATACCCAGATGTCTATTATAATGATAAATCATAGAACATTCATTTAGGGCCAGCATAAGACTCTAAGGTCAAAATAATTCATAATTGCAACTATTACAGTATCCATCCTGGCATTTAAAAAATGTATAAGGACTGAGACTTGAGAAAAATGATATTTAAATGGTCCTAACAACCTTGCCACACAAACAGGCCTCCCTAACAGTTCTCATGGGGAACATGGGAACTGTGCATACATAAGGAATGTGGCTGCATTTTCGAATGTACTACATGAGAATGAGCTTAGTGCTAGCTTTGTGTAATCCTCCCCGTCACGCCCCAATTATGAAACGATACATCCCGGCTGGAATTATGATAACCAATGTGAAACGCATGTGACTGGGTTAAGAATCTTTGACTTTCGTGTGTTTGGAATCACACTGGAAAAAGTTTCCCCCCCTTAGGGAACTGCTGCTTTGTTTTGACATTGTTTTATATGCGTTTGAATGATGAATTACTTCACATGCACATTATTTTTACTGACAGCATCAGTTGACTCATGTCTTTCTAAGAACAAAGTGATAGCGACAGTTTTGTTCCAGAACTGAAAGCAAACTGCATCAAACATAACCTCGGTTACATCTTTGACAAATATTCTTTTTATCAGTGGTAGAAGGAATACTAATGTTCTTTACTACAACAATAGAAAAATACTCTCTTTGCTATTATCAGCACAATATACTTGAAGTATTAAAACCTAACAGTCCAAATTTCACATACAAATGTGCCTGTGACCAATACTGTTATGTAGGGATGTAAGTTTGATTTTTAGGATCAGGGCTGATCAAGGCAATCCTTAATTAATCGGTATCTGCAAGAGCCTCACCTGATCCTTTGTTTATGTCCGCTGTCCCTCATGTGTTGTAAATTTGAGTAATTAATTAATATGTGCAGCGATGGGGGCGCCCCGATAGCCTAATGGTTATGTCGCGTGACCCACATGCAGAGACGTAGCGGCTGACCCGGGTTCGAGTCCAACCTCGGGCATTTACCGCATGTCCTTCCCCACTCTCTCCTGTTTCCAACTCTATCCACTGTCCTATCGAATAAAGGCGAAAAGCCAAAAATAAAAAAGAGAAATATGTGCAGCAATATTAATCAATAATTGATCAACTGATATTAGAATTTCAGCTAATTTTGTATTATTCCATAAACCAACAAACACATAATTCAGGCCACAGGAGTAGCTGCCTCTATAGGAATAACTGTTGACTTAATATATGTGCACTGGCGAAAGGTCATTAAGCCTCACAAAATACTTTGTCATGGTGCCCCTTTTCTATATTGGGGGTCAAATATTTGATACTTTTACCTCTTTGGGCTTAGA
>OMNN01088211.1:0-11070 GCA_900302755.1 Chromis chromis
GTGTCCGCACGCTTGATAAATACGGATTTTTTTGAACTTACGCACACTCTAAATTTCAGTCCTACGAACGAATTTAGAACCTCTCCTACGCACAGATTGATAAATGAGGCCCCAGGTCCCAGAGTGGAAAGATTTGAAACCAGCACTTCTGCACTCCGTGTGGACGGTCATATCTGCA
This sequence comes from Chromis chromis, assembly GCA_900302755.1. Taxonomy (NCBI): domain Eukaryota; kingdom Metazoa; phylum Chordata; class Actinopteri; family Pomacentridae; genus Chromis; species Chromis chromis. Next base: position 179 of record OMNN01088211.1, read on the forward strand.
TAGTTTCTGAAACGCTTGCGGCACAGCTCGATAAATGCGCATGCGCCAAACTCAGAAAAGGACTACAACTATGGCGCCGTACAGTGTTGCGTGTGTACTGCTGAAGCTAGTCCCCCTGTTATCGCTATTACAGCAAAGTATACTTCTTCTGCATTATCACCGTGTTCACCAAACAAATATGGAAAACACAATACACCACTTCATGTTCTATGTTTACATCGTATCAGATTTCTGTGCATGCCTAAAGTCCTGCTGCCAGTTTCCGTTACGCCGTCACAGCGCCACCAACAGGCCTGGAATGTGTCTTACATCGTTTTCAGTCATTTCAGGTGAATTCGTGTGGACGGACACATTTACTGAAACGGCTCCGTCTGTATGAAGAACGTTTTGGAAACAATACGCGTTTCGGCTTCGTGTGGACGGGGCCATAGTCCCTCCAGCGTGTCCTAGGTCTCCTCCCGGTAGGACATGCCCTCCCCAGAGAGGCGTCAAGGAGGCATCCGGAACAGATGTCCAAACCACTTGAGGCAGGACCTCTTCACGGACCCGGAGAGGGCAAGCCACCTTTTTCCAGTCGAGAACCATGGCCTCGGATTTGGAGGTGCTAATCCTCATCCCAGTCGCTTCACACTCGGCTGCAAACCGCCCCAGCGCACGCTGAAGGTCCAGATTCGTTGAAGCCAGCAGGACCACATCATCCGCAAAAAACAGAGACGAGATCCTGTGGTCCCCAAACCGGACCCCCTCCAGCCCCTGGCTGTGCCTAGAAATTCTGTCCATAAAAGTTATGAACAGAACCGGTGATAAAGGGCAGCCCTACCGGAGTCCAACGCGCACTGGGAACAGGTATGACTTACTGCCGGCAATGCGAACCAAGCTCCTGCTCCGATCGTACAGGGACCAGACTGCCCTTAGCAGAGGGCCCCATACTCCTGGAGCACGCCCCACAAGATGCCACAAGGGACATGGTCGAACGCCTTCTCCAAATCCACAAAGCACATGTGGACTGGTTGGGCGAACTCCCATGAACCGTCGAGCACCCGATGTCGAGTGTAGAGCTGGTCCAGTGTTCTACGGCCAGGACGAAAACTGCATTGTTCCTCGTGGATCCAAGGTTCGACTATCGGCCGGATCCTCCTCTCCAGAACCCTGGAATAGACTTTCCCGGGGAGGCTGAGAAGTGTGATCCCCCTGTAGTTGGAACACACCCTCCGGTCCCCCTTCTTGAAAAGAGGGACCACTACCCCGGTCTGCCAGTCCAGAGGCACTGTCCCCAACCACCACGCGATGTTACAGAGACGTGTCAGCCACGACAGTCCCTGCACATCCAGAGACTTGAGATACTCAGGGCGAATCTCATCCACCCCTGGTGCCTTGTCTAACAATCCACTTTATTAATAAAGACTAAGAACTGACAAGTCGCTGGTGAAACAAGTGAGAAGATGGCAGCAGGGATGAGAAAGGCTGCAGAGCCTTGGCCACAAACTGCCTTTTGTTTTGTTAAACAAGATGCAAGATCAAGATTGAAGAGTATGTGCAGTGAAATGCAAAGTGACTGTGCAATAACAATGAGACATTATAAAAAGGACAAATCTTTAGAAAAACTATAGAAAATTGGAGAAGAGAAAAAAAAACATGCCATATTTAATTAGCTATTTTATGTAATCTGTCCTGGAATCTAACAGTTTAAAGTTTAAATGAGTTTAATAAAAGGTTATTTTTCAAGCTATTTATTGTTAAAGGCACACTCATTTCAAACTTGAAGGGACTGAGGAATGATGAAGGATACAGATTGTCAGAGTTCTAGATGTCAGGACTCATAACTTGTGGCATTAATGTGAAAATTTAAATACCTCTTAAAGCTAATTATTTTACAAAATCACCCCAGTCATTCTGAAATTATTAGTTCTTTCCCATATGGATTTATTGAAGTTATCTGGTGAAAACCCGTTTGTTTTTTTGTTTGATTGTTTTTCACACATTGCAGCAAAACAAAATATCACAATGTGAGTTTGTTCTAATATTGTGGAGCTCTACTTTGAACAAACAAGCAATAACACGTAAACTTCAACACAGAATATGTTTCCTCCAGTTTCAAGTCTTTTTGCTACACTCAGTTAACTGACAGACATGAAAGCAATAAATAAGTAAATAATACTTCCCAAGATGTGTGTTTCTCGCTTCTCTGTCCAACATGCTCAACATGGAGAGACTGTTCCATCCAACATGTTCTGGGAGAACAGATGAACCCAGAATGTGCAGCCATTTGTCTCTGCATGTGTTCGTGACATTTCGTGGACACTGAAATGCTGCGCCGGCCTTTTGTCAGTTAGCGCCAAACCACGTTCTTCACATACCGTCGGGGGAGTAATTAGGTTTCCTGCTACTGCTCGTCGACTCTGTGCTTCTTTTTCTCCTTCAGGTTAATTTCATGCTGCCTGGTGTGATGACAAAATAACTGCAGCAGACAATTAAACCATTTGAGAATAACAGCCAAAGCTCAGAACAAACATGCAAAAGCCTGAACAGAAGCACTAATTGCTGAGACCTTGGACCGATGGCCGGTCCATCATAACAATAGATGCAGTGATTATATCAAACAGAAAACAGTGTCAGGCTGCAGTAATAAAAAAAACTGAAATTAGACAGCGAGCTGAGACCATCGTTATCATCACAATCGCATTCAATCCTCAGATGTAGCTGGAGGTCTGATTCCTATCTGAGCCTCTCACAGTTCTGTGACCAATCGATATGTTTAAGCCTCTCTGCCCTCATCAAACGAATGCACTCAGAGCAAGAGGGCTGCTCATCTTCCTGCTCAGAGTCATGAAATAAGCCCAGCTGGGCGTTAATAGGGTGGAGTAGCTGGACAGTCTGTGCACCAGGACCCGGTTCATTATGGGCAAGCTGCTATTAAAACCTCCAACCATTCAGATGATTTTAAGTTGCATTTAAATACTTTTGGAACACTGTGCAAAGTTTCTGCTGTTGCAAATGTGTTTACCAGCCAGTGTTGTTTATCACAACTCTGGTATCCATTTGCAGTGATGTTTCTGGTCACTTGATGTATTTCAATGTCCAATATTCACTCTGCATTTAGCTCTGGTTTTGGTTGCTACCAACACCTGATTTATAAGATCTTTCCACCCAATGCATGTCATGGTGGGTGTTGGAAGAGGACACAAATGCAGACAGCAGCGGTCCTACTCCATGTGGCGCCCTAGGCAAGATTTTATATGGCGCCCCCCTTCATTCGATTTACATACTGCAGTGAGCGGCGCGGAAGAAAGGTGCTTCTATTTAACACACATCCAGAACATAGCACAACGGCAGGTAGCCATCAACCCTGCTAACCTTCTCACTCACGGTAGCAAAAACATTCATAACCCCGAACTCCCATGGTGCATTGCAGTACGACAGTTCAGTCCTTACGGTAAGTGAGGCCGGCATTGATTTCTTTTGTAAGCGTATTGTAGCGATCGCAGAGCCAGTCGCGTTTCCACCAACCTGGTGCTAGTGCTAGTTCAGAACTTAGTTGGTTCAAACTCCGTTCCTCCTAAGAACCGGTTTGCGTTTCCACTGGCCAGAAGCCAAGTTGGAGCCAAGCTATTACGTCACCAGAAGCCGTCTAAGCTTGTATCGATTACATAGCGGTTAAACAAACGCAATAAGTTGATGATAATATCTATGTTTATCTTCATAAAGATAAACATCTTTATAAAGATGTTTATAAGGTCCGCGGAGGTCCGCGTTGCCCACCGCTGGCACTTCCGCATATCCGCGACACCAGTATGTGTGTGCAAAACTTCTGTGTGCCCGGGATTAATTCCAATCAATACATCTAATCAGATCAGGGACGTCCTGGAGAAAAAGGACACATATTATCACTTATGTGTCCCTTTCCACCGCTGATCGCTGGTCAGCTGCGCATGTGTGTCCCTCCCCGGAGTTGGTGGTTTTTTTTTTCCCCCTCGTGCCACCCCTCATCGAATGCCTCCCTGGGCGGCTGCCCATGTCGCCCATATCAATAACCGCCACTGAATGCAGACACTAAAGCAGGTTGCAGAGAACAAAAGATGAGCTTTAATCCCCCAGAAAACTATGCCAAGGGTGACTAAAGTCCAGATGAATCACAAGTAAACCTCCAAACATCAACAAAAATATCCAAAAGGCAACAAAAGTAGAAGAACACACTGCAGCAAGAAATAAAGTAGCACTTGACTGTTCATAAAACTAGATGCATAAACCAGAATCAAACAAGGAACATGAGGAAAAGAAGGAAGGTCCACAAGAGAAAGCAAACAGGAGACTAAACTGGCAAAGACAAAACTATTTATATACTGAGAACTGATTGGGAAGACGAGACACAGGTGACTCATGAGACACAGGTGAAACTAATGAGGACAATCAAAAGAGGAGGGACAAACAGACAAAGGGCACACAAGTGACACACGAGAGGGACAAACACAAGTGGCACACAAGAAAAGGTAATTTCAAATTAAAACAGGAAGTAACTTAAAAGGGACATGAAAGGGAATCACAGGAGACAGAAAAAGGGGAGACATAGAAGATACGGAAAAGGAAATCATAACAGTAAACCATGATAACACATTAGCCCGCAGTAGCCAAAGACACAAACGATTAGGGGTGGAACAAAACAATTGATCGTTTTCTACTCAATCAAAACTTTGGATCATCTAATATTCATTTCTAAAATCTGGATATTGGTATTTGCATCATTTCTTAGTAGATAATTTGTGAGAAAACTTGTAAATTCTGCCCTGTCTGTGCTCAAAGTGATAATTAAATTGGACATCTGTACATCCATGCACGACTGTATGGCAGAGCATTTACCCTTTTTTAAAATGTGCAAAATAAAGACAGTCATGCCAGTAGTGGAGCTCTTTAATTATCTTGGTTTTGCACATGTAGCCCTAAAAATATAACATATTTCAGTCTTTTGGAACAGTTTTATGTACAAAATCGTGTTTACATTTAGCCTATAATGTGCACTTCAGTGCCATTTCAAGGAACTCTACGGTTTATTTTGTTGTTTCTCACACAGAAGAAATTTAAGTCCCAAGAGAAAATTCAGAGAAGCCCATTATGCTCTTTACTAAAGTTTTATTGTCCCCTACTACTGTTTTAATGTGGCTTTCTAATGTTAGTACATTTAAAGTTTTGTAAAGCACCTAGTAACTCGAGTTTTGAAACATGCTATAGAAATAAAGTTTAACATTAATATTATTATCATCAGCAACAAAACAATGGACAAAAGATGCAGCTGTGCAACACTTAAAACAGATCCGAAGTAAAGATGCATTATTTTGTTAAATGCCTTTTGCCTCGACTCCTCTCTCCTTGTGTATCTCGCCTCTTCTGCTCACATCTGTGGTTTAAGAGACTAAGAATTGAGGATGAAGAAACCGAGAAATTTGATGAGTTTAGAGTCTTCGCTCATGTGTGCTGATTGATCGCACTTTCTGTCTTTGTCTTGTTTCCCGCCTCTGTGATTCCCTGATTGTTTCCACATGTTACCAATTACCCCTCTCTCCCTGGTGTGTTTCTCCCTGTGTCTTTGTCAGTTTTGCTACCTGTGAATTCCATGTCCTTCTCTGTGTGTCTGCTTGTGTCTTTTCGTGTTGGCTTTTGGTTACAGTCTGTACTATTTCTGGCTGTCTTTGGCTTTGTACACACTAAGATGGATATTTTTCTAGGTGAATATCATCTTCCTCTGTTTTAAAAAACAAATCTGTCAACACAACAGTTGGTTTTACAAAATACTCTATACACACGAGACGTACAAACAGTCTAACAAGCATGCCGGGCCAGTCTGCATCAACAATACGTCAAATACTAGAGAGAACTGTCATTTCAGACTGTAGATGCTGTGGAACAAGTAATACTGTGCACAGCAGACACCGAGGCTTTAGTGTGCAAGTAAAGAGGAGTGCCAAGTTAAGTTTTAAACCACTGACTGGTCACACATAAAGCAGAGTTTTTAAAAATCTTTAGGCTTTTGAATAAATATCAGTTTTAATTACCTAAAACATTGTGTTTAGATGAAAGCCCCAAGAGGCCTCCAAGCTTTACAAGGCAGTAAGAATTTTACTCCACTGCTGCACATCAGCTAACAAACCAGTAGGAATCCAGCTCTAACTCTATATAACTCTGCCCCTCACTGCTTCCGGAACTATTCAGAATGAGCAGTTGCCTCAGAGTCTACTCAGTTTACTTTCTAGAGCTGCTTCTGCTAACTCTAAAACGTCTCAGCCACGAGCCAAACACACCAAATGTTCTGTTGGCTGCAAGAGTGAACAAAAGAGTCTAGTAATCTAGTGGCTCCAGTAGTATGAAACAGTAACTGAAGTGCAGTCCATTAAGACTACATGTTAACCAGCAGTCACTTCAGAGGCATTTTCAAGCTGCAACTCTGCACCACTAAAATACAGATTTTAATAACTGCAACATCTTCCGACAAACACATTAAGCATGAGTAAAAGATAACATCTGCACTGTGAATTCAGAGATATTTCCATGTCAAATGATCGCTCAGAGAGAAAGTTAGAAGCAATAGATAGTCTGTCGACTGCTGTGGTCAACTGTTTTTCTCCTTGCTGTCAATCATAGAGAGTTTTCTTCCTCAAGGGGGCGTGGACAGCAGTGGCTCACCTGCATTTAAAGCTACAAACACTAAAACAGCCTCTTTAGAACAGGACTGGAATGAGCAGCCTTTCTAGTCAACCGAGTCTGAGCAGCACTGACAGCAGAGTACAGACATTATAAATGAAACACCAGAACACCGGTTTGTCTTTTTTACACACATACATACATGGTGAAAAAGATGAAGTTCCCAAGCTGCATCTGATAGAGGCTGATTTCTAATTGATCTCTTCTAAAATGAAGAAGCTTTTGTTTTTTCAGTCACTACAAATCAAACTAAAAACATGCAAATACAAATGTTTTCTCATCAGTACCCATAAACAGCAAAATTGCACTCAAAACAGAAATTTATTGCACAATAAACATTGAAAACTATGCACAAAATTGGTTGAAAATTTTTCTATTTGATGAACAGAAATAGAAGAAAACACCAGAAACAGACAAGAATAGTGAATGTTTTCTGCTCTGAAACTTTGAAAGCAAAGATGGATCAATGAAATGCTATCCACCTTAATCTCTGCTCACCCAGTGATTATTATCAGGCGTAATAGGCTCAAGCTGCGATGCATTAAAGAGAAAAAAGAAATAAAGAAACGTCCTCCACTCCCTGTGAAGTTACCGTGACATGCACATTTTAGGAACACCCACGCCGTGGTGATTGTAATTGACTCCCACTGACTGAAACCACAATGAATATGGAGGAGAGATTTTTCAGCCTCTTGACAGGTACCCATTGTGCAACTTGAAAGAAGCTCAGGTTTAAAAATGTTCCTTCAGAAAACTTATAGGTGACGTCATGGGCATTACATCTGAAGAACATCTAGAGGGCAAAGCTCTTAACGTGAGCACAGAAGGATCCAGACCATGATGCAAGGAGGACGGTCTTTTAGGGTCTATTGTGCTTGTGTGACTCTGCACAATGTCAAGGAAAATTAACCAGAAATTTGGGAAGATTGCTTTGAAAATGATATTTTTGCCATCAGGAAATTGCCTGAGATGCCTCCAATGCTTCTATTAGGGGGGGGGAAAACCCAACAAACTATGGTGGGGTTTAGGTAGCAGCACAGTAAAGCCTGGCTGGATTTACTGGGGATTCAGACTAAAACCACACTAATGCATTGTAGGTGAGGTGTGTTGTTTTGGGTGGAGGTGTGACAAGTTTGAGTTACAGATTAAGGCATTTAGAGGTTTATCTGATGGCAAAACACTGCAAAATGTCAGGGTTTTTAAAAACCATTTTATCTTTCATCACAATGTTAACGATGTAAATGGTAGAAATTGAGCGTTTATGTTTAGAAAATCCATAAAAGTGACATATACTGAACCAAAAATATAAAAGCAGCCTGTAATACTTTATTGAATTCTATCCATTCTTTTAAACATAGGGGAATATGTCTTCAGCGTGTTCAGCACATTTCAGCTTTATTTATAGAGGGGTTATTCCATCTCAAATCATCAGGGGCCTTCTGCTAGACCATCTTTGATTTACTTGAAACTTTCATAAACTATGTATAATACTATAATATAATCGCACATTGACTCACTTTCAGCACATTTAATAATCAGAGACTATTTGATGTATTTGTCCAATATTGCAGATTCTAAATAAATGGCATGATGAGAAATAACAGTGAACATTTTATCTTTAATAGTTCCTGAGATATTGCCTTTTGAACATAGACTCAGAATTTAAGGTGGGGAAAAATGTCCTGAAAGTGGGTCGATGGGCAATTTTTAAAAAATTGTTTCAAAAAATATTTGATATATGATGCTAAAATTCCCCAAATATCTTAATAAATATTTTTGATGCTGTGCAAATTTCAGATAGTCAAGCAAAAATTGGATTGTTATTTTATCCCGGACGAGCCCCAAATTTACGACCAGCCCTCAACAAAGCAAAAAGAAGAAACATGGCATCTCTACAACAGAATGGACATCATGAAACAAGCAAATATATCGGAAATGATAATGGGCAGATGGAAAGTGGAGGTTCCAGACCAGTAATCAGAAGTCAGTCCATCATTTGCATCGTGTAGTTCTACAAATCTGCAACACATAGAAATGCAAATACAAATGCAGATACTAGCTGTTTTTGCACATTTCTGTAAATACCAGCATATATATATATATTAGTTAATGAGGTTGCCAATGCTGGTTTCTGGAATGTTGTTCTACGTTTTCTGAAGGACTCGGTGAATCATGTTGTTTGACATCCAGAACTGTCTGAAATGATTTCTTAGATGACAAATGGTAGAGTTGTGGACATTCAAGTGCCTAGCTGACCTAACTGACATCTAACAGCAAGTTCTTGTCTTTTTCTTGTCAAAAGACATTATAAAAAAGGACAATTCTTCAAATAAAAATAAAAAAATTGAAAATTTGAAAAAAAGTCACAATGTCATAAATACTGAGGTAGAGATCTTAAACTAAAGTGCAGTGTTTTCACTTTTCTAACCAGGATGATAGAAATAGGTCAGAAAAAAGAACTTTTGTTTATATTTTTGTTCAGTTTATTTGCCAGATGATGACTTTGCAGCAAAAGCTGAGCCCCCTGCATTGGTGCCATCATTGCACTTGTGGACTGGTTACATTCAACTGACCCAGAGGATTGTTTTACTGTCTGTCTGAACATGGCCTTGGTGTCCATCTACTTGGCCTCTCCTCCTCAAAAGAAGACAAAAGTGTTTTGTTTCGATTAATTCAGTTTCTTACTGTGTAATTTGTTTTTTAACTCTTATATTTATCTCTCTCTATTTAACTGCTTTTAGTTCAGTATTATGTCTGTCTCATTCAGTCCAGTACCAAACTACCAACAGGCCTCTATAGGCAACTATAGTATTTAATGATTATGGTGTTTCTGCAGCAAGAAGGAACGTACAGCTTTACAACTGAGCTGATAACAGAGCTTCAATCACTGATTGAAGCTCTGATGCTAAAGCTATTGATTTGGTCAGTAATTACTTTCTCCATTGAGCATAGCTTGAGAATTCAGTGTAAAACATTTGTTCTTTATAAGAAAGTGCCTCTACATTGCCTCGCTTTTATGAGTGTTCTTGTCATTTCTCCTGACTCACATTTACTGCTGTGCTCATTAAACACACTGTCTGTGAAGAGGAGCTGCTTCAGGTCTGCATCCATATTAAGAACTTGCCAGAGTAAATAACATCTGTGGACTGCAGGATCTTTTCAGCCTCTGCTCATTAGCTGTAAGGAGGCACAGTTTTACACCACAATGAGCCATTTGATTCCATGTTAATGCAACAAATGATTCAGATGGATAAGAGTTCAAAGACACGTACAGCATGTACAACAGGTCATGTTTTCTATACTAAAGGCAAACTGACTCCTTAACTCAAAAAGATCATTTAAATGAGCTTCAGTAACTCTATTAAATTTGATTTAGAAAGGGTTATTCCATCTCATCATGGGCCTTCTGTTTGACCATCTCTGATTTACTTAAAACATTTTTTCAAAGATTTATTTTTGGCCTTTTATGCTTTTATTGGACAGTGGATAGAGTCAGAAATGGGAGAGAGTGAGGAAGGACATGCAGTAAACGCTTGAGGTCAGAATCAAACCCGGGATAGCCGCAATGCCTCTGCACTTGGGTCACGTGACATAACCATTAGGCTATCGGGACGCCTACTTGAAACATTTTTATCGTAAACTATGGATATGAATTCAAAAAATTGCCCATTGACCCACTTTCAGCATGTTTTATAATCAGAGACTATATGATCTGCTTGTCCAATATTGCAGATTCTTAATCAATGGAATGATGAGAAATAGTAGTGTATGAAAGTTTATGACATCAGTGGATATGTGTTGCATGTTGTCAGTGCCAGGCAAAGGAAACCAACACAAAATACCAGAGCAGGAAGGGCTAAGGTGGAATACAGAGGCCTGTCGACTCAACAAGCGTAAAGCTTAAATAAATTTGGGACACTGAGCAGGTAAACCTAGGTAATGTGATGACATCATGGCTTCCTGCAAGAAAAAGGACACCAGGCCCAAAGTTCTAGGGTCGTAATACAAGGCATTTCATATAGTAAGGTGAAGACAATACAAAATTATACAAAGAAAACCCCATGATCTTTGGAGTTCAGAAGCTAACTTCTGACAGTCAGTGAAACATTCATGTAAATGTAATTTAAAAGACACAGCAAAAACACATTAAACTCAACATTAGGCCTTAAGTTTCCCTCTAAAGCAAAATCATGAGAAGAAAT
>OMNN01088235.1:0-12759 GCA_900302755.1 Chromis chromis
ACTTTGCACTTGCATTTCCCTTGTAGTGATTCTGAGGAACAACTTCTGTCTTGCATCTTGTGAATTTATTCTTGCAAGTCATTCAACTTGCATTCATAACATATTTCATCTTTTTTTAGCACACACACAGTAAAATGGACAGTGACACACAGGCCCCGTCCACGCGAAGACGAAGCCAGGCCTAAACGCACAAATATTTTGTGAAACCCGTGTATCGTCCACACCAAGCCGGCGTTCTGGGGTCTGAAAACGATCATTTCTGAAACCAGGTCCCAGAGTGGAAAGATTTGAAAACGGTGGTTTGGCGGCTCCATGTTTACGCTGTATCCGAATCTTTTCTGAAACGCTTGCGTCATAGCTCCACCTCTCGATAAATGCGCATGCGGCAAACTCAGAATATGACTACAACTATGGCGCCGTACAGTGTTGCTGAAGCTAGTCACCCTGTTATCACTATTACAGCAAAATATACTTCTTCTGCATTATCACCGTGTTCACCAAACAAATATGGAAAGCACAATACACCACTTCATGTTCTATGTTTACATCGTATCAGATTTCTGCTCATGCCTAAAGTCCCACTGCCAGTTTCCGTTACACCGTCACAGCGCCACCACCAGGCCTGGCATGTGTCCTACATCGTTTTCAGGCGTATCAAGTGAATTGGTGTGTACGGACACATTTACTGAAACGGCTCCGTCTTTATGAAGAACGTTTTTGAAACTATAAGCGTTTTGGCTTCGTGTGGATGGAGCCACAGTCTTACTTACAATAACAAACCTGCGATATGTAGACCAGATTAGTTGCCAAGTGCTTGCTCGCAGTGCATCATCTAGATTTGCTGAGGTTTTCTCTATAATACTTGAGATTACTATGTAAAGTGGCCTGGGAGGACTCATTTGCACTATATAAAAATATGTTGTTTTACATTAGTCCCCATTTTCATGTTGCAAGCATTCTGAACCTTTCATAACTGTGCACTTGTGGTTATTGGCAAAAGTAATATAGACAAGGGCTTTTTACAAAGTTTTACTTAGTTACACCATTTTAAACCTATCTAGGTAGCTTCAAGATTATACAATATGTACCACAGAGTAAAAGGTAAGTGGCTTACATCTTACATTTTGTCTATATTAAGAATTGTTGGACCAGCACTCTTTTTCCTAACTCAGGCTCCTAAGCACCACCTGTTCAGAAGGCACAGTAGTTTGATTCATGACTGCCAGCTGGACTTTCAAATCATTCAATTCCTTATACCAGCTTCTTTCAAACTTGCCTCACATTTCCACTTTGAAGCAACCAGACAGACACTGCACCTCAACTGAAACAGATGTGTACCGGACCAAAAGGCCCACTGTTAAGTACAACAAAGACACAAATACTTTTATATGAAAAACAATGAACAGAGATGAGGGAGGTTCCTGAAGAGGTCACATTCTGAGGAAATGCCTTAAAACTCTCTGCTGAACAATGGCTTTCCTTCCTGCATGTCTGTAATGGAAAAACTGATAACAACAAAAGCTCCACTCAAATACTGCCTGATTACTGAAGACAATTGCCTTAACTCAGACTAGACCAGAATAGACTATTACTATTGTGTTGACATCCACGTCAACACGTCATTATCTGAAGTCATCTTGTGAGTGTTTTCTGGTACTTGATGTGTTTTCTCGTTGTATCACATGCCCTCGTGTTTCACATGTGATTCTGCAGCCATTTTTGAAATGTGAGCATATTTGAATAGCCTATGAATTATTTAACAGCAACAAAATATTCACAGTTTAACAGTGCAGTTTCATACTCTAACCCTACATAAAGTAGCATCTGAGTGTGAGCTGATGTGCAGATAGCTCAAAAAGTATTTGATTTTGCTTCACAGTCAATAAAATATTATCACAAGGCTCCTGCTCTTTCCTGTGCTGCCAACAGAACATCAACAAGTACCATCAAATGATTCTTTTGAGTGCACTGGTATTGTCCTGATAGAGCTACAGGCCACATCATGCAGGCTAAATGCTTCTCATTTTCAGCAGACACAGTTACATGTGTCCAGTGGTCCAAAGACTTGTAGGTCAAATGCACTAGACATTCTAAATTGCTGAGCGTTAGCCCTCACTAACCTAACTAGTCAATATTTGACACTTAGCATGAGTGAAACGTGCTACAGTGAAAAGAACTGATGAACAAACAACTGCTTCTTACCTACTGCAGTTGTCTTTTGCCCATATACGATATCTATCTTGATACCTGTGAGGTACTTTTGCCTTCATTTGTCAGCTTCTAGCCCTGAGACAGGCTGGTGATTCATCCAGAGTGTGTGTTAAGGTCAAGCTACAACTACAAGTCAAGCAGCAGGTTGCATGTTCAAAGGTGTATTTGTGATTCTACAGATATCTACTGTTCAAAATCCAACACTTGCACCCACGATCTACTCCTCTGCAGGCTTGCTATGGTGGGAGGGTCAGTCAGTGAAAACATAGAGTGTAAGCATCATCATCAAGGTCAGCTTGTTTTTGTTTTCCATATCCAAGAAATGGCTATTGATTAAGTTAGTAACATTTAGGTTTGACACTTACGGAGGGGGATAAAAACATCTTTTTCTTACTGAGAACATACGAGGCAACAGTCTTGCATAAAATTCAAAGTACGAGGGTATTCTCTGCCTCATCAGAAAACGTCACAGGAGAAAGATTGTTCTTGTATTATTTTTCACCATAGTCTCCTTTAACTTGTAATGCACTCGGTCCACCAATGTTCTAGAGTCGTTATCCCTTTCGCAGGTCACATGTTGAGCCTCCAGATGCTCCTCAACAGCATGTATGACTTCATCATCACTCTGAAAATGGTGACCAGGCAAGTTGGATTTCAGTTTAGGAAACAGATAGAAGTCAGACGTGTCAGGTCAGGTGAGTAAGGGGTAACAGCTCAAAACCACATTTGGCTGTTTCTGCCCCCTGTGCTGTTTGAATGGATGCATAGTACTGGAGTAGCAGTAGCAGCCAGCTTGAAGGTTTCCTATCTTTTTTCTTTTATTGCTTCAAACATTTGAGTTTTATAGACAGTGTTATAAGGCTTCATAGTATACAGTTATGCCCCCAAATGGGAGTTAGGCCCCTTGTTTCTGGGTGAAGCCGAGAACTTTTTGAAGTACCCTTGAATATACAATATATCAGTGACATGTGGACACGCTTTGACCACTTTAACCACCACTTTGACCAAAAGGCAAACACTGATTGATACCAGACATGCCACAGCAACATATAAAACCAATTACCATCTGAAGACTCAACATATTCTTTTAAACTCCTGATACTTTTGGTGTGCGTTTAAAACTGTGTAGTAAGAAAGTGTTTAATGGGTCAGCGTAAAGAAAGGATTTCTCCTCGAGGTGAAAGAGAATGTTGTATGTAGAAAGTACGGTCCAGAAATGTGTCACAAAGCAGACTTCCTAACAATGTTTTGTTTTCCCAATGAGTGCCGTTTCCTCCCTCCTTCTTTACCAGTTCCTATCTGATAGCCTGAGAGAAGCACCTCCCCCATCCTGGAACTCCCACTCCTCCACATGGCTCATGTCAGAGACATGACACAATCCTAACAACAGCCTCCTCCTCCTCCTATGTTCCCTACAACTTTCTGAACCATGACATCTTTTGGGAGTGGTATAATTATTTCATCTTGTTGCAGTGTGTTTTGGTTGGGTGGGGGCAGTAAGTAGGTCACTCATGCCATGTGATGTAAGTGGTGTGAAGGTGGTGAAAACTATTTTTATGTAAATACGTATTTTTAATTACATCTTTTTCCAACATATTGAAGTGTGTCTGAGCAAACTGAGGAGTGGACACTACAGTATATATGGTGGTGAACAAGGTTTACATACACTTGTTAAGACCATGTATATCATGGCAATCTTAAGTTACCAGTGACTCCTATAACTCTAAATGTCCTATGATGGAATCATTGAAACACATGCATCTTTGTCACATAAAACAATCATGCATTTTGGCTCTTTGGTTCCTCCTAAACACACTGCTTTTGAATGCAGAATGTTTGGCAGACACACAATAACACATCCTACATTAGTACATTGTAATCTTGTGCATGCTCAGTGTTACTGCATGCATTCAGACTTGGTCCATATTGAAGGAGATACAGAAATGCCACTAGGTCTGACTCTGAGGAGTTTTATTTAGACAGAAGACCAACACTCTAACCTGCCGTTAACCAAAGCAGTGCATTTCTGAAAGGGGCTCTGCATGAGGCACCATATGTAATCTAATGTGTTTTTATCATTTGCCTTTGTACTCTAAATCTGAAATGACGATGACAAGCAGTTTTGAATGTGTTCAAGAGTGTTTATTATCCCCACTCAGTTTTCTTTTTTAATGTCAGACTATTAATAAAAAGGCTAGGGGCACCCCGATAGCCTAACGGTTATGTCACGTGACCCAAGTGCTAAGGCGTAGCGGCTATCCAGGGTTTGATTCCGACCCGGGGCATTTACCACATGTCCTTCCCCACTCTCTCCCGTTTCCAACTCTATCCACTGTCCTATCTAATAAATTCTTAAAAGGCCAAAAAAAAGAAATCTTTAAAACGGCAGTTAACTGCAGCAGGATGTAAACACTTCAAAATATGACTTACAGTCGACATAGTAAACAAAACTGGACACTTCCGGTCTGGTGTGCTGATCTCTCTGCATCACATAGGATTTATTGGAAAACTTCTGGCCAGGATGTTAAATCCCCCAGCCCCCTCGACACCCACTATCAACTAAAACCCTGTCTGACACCCAACCCCCACAAAATTCACAAACAGATGTCAACAACATGCAAAAGCCAGTCCATTTACAGAGCACAGTTATGTAAATGAAGTACCTTTTGGTTTTCTATCACACCTATTCAGACGGGAAGCAGTAGTTCATTTAGATATAGCTAAACTTGATTTTTAGTTGAGAAAATCAGAGTGTGCCTGATACGAGTAGAACTTTGTGCTCAAAACTGAAAAAGACCAAATCCAGTGTTACAGCAGAGAACACTGTTGTACTATACTGCAATATACTGAGGGGACTTTTTTTTTATTTTATTTTTTATATAACTGCATTAGTTTACATTACTGAATGTAATCCCCCACCTGTGCAGTTCAAGTCATGGACAAATGGTTTTTATGCCTCCTGAGTCTGTCCAGCCAGACATTCCACAAAAGAGCAGCAGTTCCTTCAAACTCCACACTAATCTAATGCCTCTCCTTACTGGAGGGTTCAAGCTGCCCAGGTCCACAAAGAACTGCATTACACCTTTAAGGGCACTGTGCAAGTATGCAGACACCCACCTACTTATGTAAGTACAGAACCATGTGCACATCTGCACAACTGTCTGGCCCAGGTCATCTCTGCAGAACCTTTACATCACACTATTTACAATATGCCCTGCTTTTGATCCATCATCACTACTGGTTCTTATCTGACATGACAAAGCAGAGAGGATTTAGTGTTCCTCCGTAATATCCTCTTGTCTAAAACCATGTTGAGACCACAGAGAGGCAATGGCCCAACATTGAAAGCTGACCAACAATGCAACTTGTCCTAGTGGCCAGTTAGACATATTTAAGGGGACAGAGGACTTATTTATTTGGGACGTAACTTTTTAAAGTCAACCTCTTTAATAATTACTGCATAACACATGATGGAGCATTACCACAGATGATAGCATCAAAACCATGACTGAGACACACAGAGGATGGCATACATTTGTGAAACAATTTGCATGAGAGGTTAATCATCAGACATGCTGCAAAATGTGCAACGTGTGCCTGTTAAACAGTGAGACTGGGTTTATGTCAGTCGCACCACAGCATGAACATATACATTGATCTATTTGCAGCATAAACAACCCCTGAAAGTTTTAATCTGCTTGAATTAAATACAATTGATTACGCCATTAGTCTCATTTATTAGCCGCATCTTGTATATCCTAAATTGCAGCCTTTGCATTTGCTAATTAAAGTCTAATAATTGTACAGATAAGTAAGATTGTACTGGTGTTGAGACGTCTGATTAGCTTCTAGTCTCATTGATTTATGGCTCAAATCAGCCCTCTTGGTGCACATTTCACCTTCTCACTGGCACCTGAAGTAACTCACATTTAAATGCAGTACTTCAGACATACAGAATCCCCCACTGATCACCCTGATCTTCTTGAAACTCGAGGACATCTGTACAGAATGCAGGGTGTCTTGTGATTTAGGAGTTTGTTCTAAGATGATTTCAGCTATTTGGCATTTTAATTCATTATGCTGATCTATATTATTGTGTTACAAAATGTACAGAAGTTCCAAAATGTCATCATGCAGGGAATAATGTGCCACAAAACTGAACCCAGGATTCCTCTTTTACATTATAAGCAGCACTTTGGACAGCTGTTCAACAACAATGTCCACCTTTCACAAATAAAAACCTATTGCTTGTTGTTATCTGAGCGTAGATAGATTATTGATATGCCTGACACCCTGCACAAGCACACTCAATAAAACACTTGATTAGCCAATAATTCTTTCTTGTACTAAGAAATGTTTTCTATGATCTATGTTATACGCTAAGTGGTGCTCCAGCTGCCCTCCAACACCGTGGACTGCTCTACAGGTCACAAAACCAATCAATAGCCTGAAAAGACATGGTGACTAAACAGGTACTCTTTAGTCTCACCTGGCACTGTACTGAGACCAGTGATGAAGTGACACAATCTATGGAGACTAATAAAACTTGGAGTCGGCCCTATTAGGATGGCAGAAATAATAATAATAATGATGCATTGGTTTTATATAGCGCTTTTCTAGACACTCAAAGATGCTTTACATTGCATTATTCATTCACTCCATGGTGGTAAGCTACGTATGTAGCCACAGCTGCCCTGGGGTAGACTGACAGAAGCCAGGCTGCCAATCTGCTCCATCGGCCCCTCAGACCACCACCAACCACTCACTCTCACACTGCATTCACCCAACGAAATGATGCTTAGTCACTGGACATTCTGGAGAGTTGTGTAAAAAGATGCTACAGGTAACTGACAAAGACATGATTCAGATAACTTATAACTAACCTCAACTGATACACTCATGGACGACCATAAAACTAATATGTATAATGTATAAGATTCATTATAGAACATGGTGTAACGGCACGCAAACTTCATGGTTTGGTATAATGCTCAGTTTTGGAATTATGCTTCGAAAAAGTGCATCACATTTTTGTTATTTAGTTAATCAAAATAGCAACATTCCAAAGTGCTTAATGGACACATTTTTTTTCTGTCACAGTTCAGTGCACTCAAATGCTGCATACTGTCAATGAGGAAACACTCTAAGGGTGTCTACTCTCAAGTATATGAACTGAAATTGACCATTACAGCCCATAGTGCAGGTACAGCTTTAAAAGTTGCACAAAGTAACTTTGCCTCTGCCTCTCTGCCTCTATCTCAACGCTAAGGAAAAAGCCTTCTTGTTTGAAAAAACATTGTTAGAATTGTAAGAAGCAAACAGGTTTGATGAAGATCAGTGTAAGCTTCAGGTGGTGGCCAGTTGATTGACTAGTACAGTGTGAGCAGAGGAGTCACAGAGTCTGACTGCACAAAGATCATACTCCAACTTAAACTCAATTTCAAAGTGTAGTGTGAGTTAACTGGTCGTACATTAAACTGGGACAGTGTCTGATCAGTTGTAAACACTATTGTGACTCGCATGCTATAGCTGATGAGCAACAACCCATGCTCTGCCAATACATACTGGGTACTGTTCACACTCTAGAATACGTTCTGGAAGAGCAAGTACATAGACATAATGAGACTTTTCATTGTTATAATCAAACAAAAAATAATAATATGGAGAAAAAATACTATGGCAACAAGAAGTGAGCAGCAGTCCTTGGCTGTACTCACAAAAACACAAACTTCTACGTGACGCTGAAATTCATAACTTTTAATTTAACTGAAAAAACATGATTTTAATGGGGAGACACCTACAACATGTGATGAGTTCAACATTGCCACAGCAATTAGAAGCAGATAAGTTAGAACCTCTACACAACCAGAGATGTGTTTTAGTTAGGTTGTCTGTGGGTGTGGCAACTCTGTCACTCTCCAGATAGTTTTGTTGCACAGGTTATGGCTGTGATCATTCTCAGGCCTGGTATATACTCCCTAGCACAGCCAGCTGAAGACACTCACAAATGCATAGTTGTTGTTAGTGTACTACTTTCCTTGTTGTCAGGAGTCCGCTTGGAGGACTCCACTCCATACATGCGCAGTAGGTTGTATCTCTATTATGCACATGCACACTACTACCAAGCATCCACACAACTGTAGAGTAGTCGCACATTTGGGCCTGTACACAGACATCCACAAATGGAACGCTGCACCAACTCTTCTGGTTGTGGTGATGAAATTTACCCCTGACTTGTCGAGGACTTGTAGAGCATAACACTGGCCTTACTGGGCTGTAGAGATTTGCTGTATTTTAGTATCACTTATAGCCAGTGTCTATTACAGGAGGTTAACAATCCATAACCTGCAGCAAGACTATCTACATAATGTCAGGACACTATTACTACAGTGACGTACACTAACTAGCTTTTCCTTATTATGTCCGTTTATGTGCTGTTAAGTTGGCAGCTGATATAAGTGGTTGTTAGCGGGAAAAAATGAACGAATTGGCACCGAATCCAGGGCAGTACAGGGACAAGAATAGCTGTTTCTGTTGTCTACTACTTCGACCCAAGCCCTGAAACCTAACACCTGTTAAGACAGCACATAAATATGTTTCTGAAAACATGGAACTATCCCTTTAAAGTACCACTTTCCCTGATAAAGATACCAGAGTAAAGTACTATGTTTGTTGTTGTCATGCCCTGCTGTAATGACACATCTTCTTGACCAATCACTGTCAGCAACCCCTTATAGTACCAGGAACTCAGATTTACTATCACCTTCAAAACAATACCTAAATCTAGTCCCAGAAAGTAAGACTGCTGAAAACAATGGACATTAGATATGTGACAATAAATACATGTAACATGTATGAAGTTCTTGCTGTTCTTGTTCTGTTTGCTTTAGATATTTTAAAATGTTTTTTTTTTCTTTTGCATTATCTGTGAAAGCAAACTAAGCACAGTACATTCATGGACTACAAGCACTGGAGTCCACTCATAAGTGGACAGTGAGATACAGCATGAAAGAACACTTGTGTTTGCATGTTTGGCATCTAACAACATGCGTGCTCTTTCCTTTCATTCTGACCTGTGTGGACCCACAGAGGAACAGCCAGCATATCAACATGAACAATGGGCCTCTTTTATCCTCCAAGTGCTGCCTTGAAAATGTAAGACAAACACACATTACACCAATCACTGCCATAAGTGAGTCTCTGTGTTGAATCACTGCCTGATATCAACTACAGAGACTCACTGGGTTTGGTGATGCAAAGCCCAATGTGAGACATAGTTTTGTATTCTATATCTATAATGTGATGCAAATCTACAGATCTGATGAGTTTAAAGACAAATAACCAGTCTGGGTCAGTGTCCTGCCTGAATACAACATCTGGCTGTGAGTGTTGGCTTTTATCATGACTGTGCAACACCCTGCTCTGTGTTGATGCAATTTGGTTTGACTGCAGAGGAGAAGGAGCACTACAGTGGGGGATCAGCAGAGTGATACTGCAATCATGTCGCATGGGAGTAATCTTCATCACTCAAAGAAAGTGCATTGAGAATTTCAACTCTTAAGGTGTGTCCTGCATTTATTCTCAGCCTTGGCTTTCCTGGTATGCTCACATTTTTTTTGCAAGTTTAAAACAATAGGTGAAGAACTAACTGCACTACAACAAAAACGTCTTTGGAAGAAGTGCTCCATCCAAAAAGTCACAAACTGATCAAAGTGCACTCATCTAAATGCAGGCTCTCACAAGCAGCTACTTTTGGCACATTGCAGTGTAGTTATTTCTTAACTTCCATTAAGCTCTGCCTTCACAACCAGCTGATAACATCCAGGTAACAGTGCCTCCTTTTGGGTGACAACAGAATCCAGAGCTGCTGTCTGCAACCTTTACAGTGCGACTCCATGAACCCACAAGTTAGAATATTGGCTTCCAACAACACAAACATATATTTTTAGCCTAAGGAGTTCAATTCACACAGAATCTCCTATTCAGCTGTCATCCCTGCAGGGACATCACCAGGGTGCAATATCTGTGGCATTCAGTCCCTGACATTACATAACCCTGGAGTGTTGCCAAGCCCACAGAGAGGGTTACCCCAGCATCTCTTGTAAGCAAAGAACTTTAAACCAAGCTCCATTTGATTTCTGCTTAATTTAACGAATGTCCTCTAAAGAACCATTAGCAAAACGTAGGCGTTATGAGAAGGAGCAATGAAGGACACCTCTATGTACCGTGAATCACCGGCAGCATCTTAACTTAGTACCTACTTTGCAGGAATGGCGCACTCTGCTCACCATTCCCCTCAGCAGTGGTCTATGAGGGATCACACTGGGTGAAGCAGAAGTTGAAATAGTGTTAAAGAGATGCTGCTTGGTGCGTTTAGTGTCTGATGAAACATACAGTATGATATATGCAGAAGCGCTGATATAATGGACGGGAATGCTTTCACACAACGAGCTTTTTCCCGTGGAGCGCCCCAGACTGGCTTCCAGAACAGCGTGTACCTGAGAAGAAAAGCATAATGAGGACTAACTTATCCATGCTCAGGCTCAGATACATTCGACTCCAAACCGGCGGCCATTTCTGACGGAGCACAAAGCAGCAGGCTGAGCAGGGCGGTGATGGGGCTGCGCTACCTGAGGAGGACGTGGTGCGGACTTTTTGCTGCATTGAGTCACAACTCCGGTGGGACGAGCCATGTGACCAAACTCTGCACCGTTATGGACGACCGACCCGAGCCGCTTCACAGCCGACTGCGGGCGACCGAACACACCGAGCTCAGTCTCTCCGTCACAAAAACACCAGGCAGAGTAATAAACTTTTATTCTCGCCATGTTTGTGCGGTGAGCTGCAGGCCAGTAGGCGAGGTCCTGCTCACTGCGGCTGCCCTTGGACAGCCCAGGCAGGCTCTCACATCCCTGCACTGCAGAGAAGGTGTCGCAAGACTTTTACACCGAATTCCACCGTAAAGCAACAACACACCGAGGGCACCGCTCTCACTTTGGCCAGCCGCAGAAATGTGAACCGACAGTCTCCCGCACCGACACACCGCGGACGTGCGCGCGCATTAATTGCTGTGAGAGGAAGAAGTCAGACTCACCGGCTAGAATCTTCTCGGTCACCGTCTCTTTCTCAGTCATCATATCCCGCAGTTTCGCCTCCTCCCGAGCCTTCTCTCCGATACAGCTACACCAAGCAATTTTCCTGGTTTACTGGAAGCACCGGGTCAAAGAAAAAAACATCCAGAAAACACAGCCTCGCGCTGCTAACGGAGCCACTTCTACTTCACCTCGGTTTGCCGCTTTCCGTTTTATGGAAAAGGCGTTCCAAACACATGGAGAAGCTCTGCGGTCCGGAGGGGGCAGTTAGCTTGAGCGGAGAGGATGTTGGAGCCCAGACTGGCTGCTGCTGCTCTGTCCGCCCCTCCCAGCAGTCATGGCTGTCCTGAGCAGAGCACAGGCTGTGCGCAGAGCAGCCGGCAGGATCCAGAGCTCTGCAGCACTCAGCCACAAGTTCATGTCCATGCAGACACCAAGCACACATCATATCAAGTTATAGACAAATGAATACAACGTTTAAAATCAGCATATAAATTTATTTACAACCACGTCTTATTATCACTTTAATTCCTTATTGTTCACTGTTTCATTTTATAGCAAGAGAATGTTAAAGATATGGCTATCCTCTCAGGGTAACAGCAGGTTAGTTAGCCAAGCATAGACCAGCTTAAGACGGCTGCTGGTTTCAGCTGATCCTGCTGAGGCTGGTTAGGTTGGATTACCAAATGCTGGACATGTTGGTTAAGCTG
Organism: Chromis chromis; assembly: GCA_900302755.1. NCBI lineage: Eukaryota > Metazoa > Chordata > Actinopteri > Pomacentridae > Chromis > Chromis chromis. The sequence goes on from OMNN01088235.1 coordinate 12,014, forward strand.
GAGCTGCTGGTTTGTCAGTATAGCTGGACAGCTTGGACTGGTCACCCTGTCAGGCTAAACTGGTGACTGCTGGTCAACCCATGTGGCCAGATGACCAGGACTGACCAGCAAAACTTGGCTGGGAAACTGGTCACGCTGGTCAAATGGTTGGATGGCCAGTCGGTAAGACCGGCCAGGCTGGACTGATCAGAAAAAGACAAGCAAGGCCCATAAAAGTCCCTCTTTCCCATGAGGAGCAAAAGTATGTTAAGATAAATGAAGTGAGTCATTTTTACATGGACTCTCCCAGTGCCTTTGACACGTTCAACTCATCAAAACAATAAAAATATGAAAAATGAACTGCTAGGATTTTTTTTTTAATGTAGAAAAAAAAACAATGCCTGTTTTTTTTAATAATGAATAGAAAATATAATAATATCAACAACTTGGATAAAACTGTAGCCCGATCAAATGCTTAATTGAGACCAGTAGGCTAATAATAAAACTATTTAAGACATATATTGGTGTGTGTGTGTGTGTGTGTGTGTGTGTGTGTGTGTGTGTGTGTGTGTGTGTGTGTGTGTGTGTGTGTATACACACACACCTTTAATGACATCCCATTCTTAATCCGTAGGGTTTAATATGGAGGTGGCCCACCCTTTGCAGCTAATAACAGCCTCAACTCTTCTGGGAAGGCTTTCCACAAGGTTTAGGAGTGTTTATGGGAAGTTTTGACCATTCTTCCAGAAGCACATTAGTGAGGTCAG